>CAUYQV010010743.1:0-20976 GCA_963574575.1 Galagoides demidoff | reverse complement strand
TTTGTTTATTGAATGGTAACTATGTACATTAATGCACTTCTGGGGTACAGTGTGGTGTTTGCACATATAATTTGAAACATCTCCATCAAACTGGTTAACATAGCCTTCATGTCATTTTCTTAGTTATTGTGTTAAAACGTTCATATGCTACTCTTAGAAAGATTCACTTGTACCCTTGTAAGACGAACCACAGAAGTGAACCCTCCAATACCCCTCCCTCCACCTATTCCCCCTTTCCCTCTCCCTCCACCCTCCCCATATTCTTAGGCTGTTATTAGGTTATAGCTTTCATATAAAAGGTATAAATTAATTTCATAATAGGGGTATGTACATTGGATACTTTTTCTTCCATTCTTGTGATACTTGGCTAAAAAGAACATTTTCCAGCTCCATCCATGTGAACATGAAGGACATAAAGTCTCCATCCTTCTTTATGGCTGCATAGTATTCCATGGTATACATATACCACAGTTTGCTGATCCATTCCTGGATCGATGGGCACTTGGGCTTATTCCATGACCTGGCAATTATGAATTGGGAATGGGTACAGAGGACCAAAAAAAAAAAAAATTCAGTTTCCCCTGGAGGAAAATATTTGTTTGAGCAGTGGTATTTCACTGGTGATGACTATTCTTAGAAGCATTGTAGGTACTACTGCTACTCATAAAGCCATTTTCTCTTCTATCTAAAGCTGATGAGTGGGTCAGAATTATAGAATTATGAGAGTGAAAAGGAAGGTGGAGGAAATTGAAGTCCAGAGTGGTAGCCCATCTGGCTAGCTCTTCTTCCCTTCCATCTAGTCTGACACAGGGCCTCCCTGCACCCATCAGCCGTCACCCAGACAGAACTCTCACCTCAGGAAACAGCTGCCTTTGAACTTTTCACTCACCTTCTCTGGCATCAACTGTTACTCCTGTCATCTAATCCACCATCTCGACTTGAACTGAGACCTGTCTCCCTCCAGCTTTGAGCTTCCATTTATATTCTGTTTTGGACTTCCTGAAATGTTCTCTATTTTTACTATTCTAGAAATGTTGGACTCATCTAGCTTGCCAAAATTGGTTTCAACCTTCTTGTCGCAGTTTTTAAAGCCTTTCTTAACATTTTTCCTTAAATTATTATTGCGAACTCTCTCCTTAAAGGTTTTTAAAGACATACTTTTTTTTTTTTTTTTTTTTGTATTCCTTCCCTAGATCACCTAGGTACTTACTTCCTTTGAAAACTCACTCATTCCAATTGCTTCAACTGCCGGTAAATGACCAATGGTTCAGTATAAAGAACCCTTAACTAGGAGGCTTGAGTTTATTATGTGGCTCTTTCAACCAGATTGAGTTTTGAAGTTCTCATCTATAAAAGTATGGAAAGAAATAAACATTTTCAACCTGTTCTATATGTTTATAAGTAGAATTCTGTATGTGTAAAGTAAATTCTATATAAATAAACTACATAGAGTGAGACTATTTAATTCTCATTCCTATTTTTATATGTTGAAAACACCTAAAAAATAAAAAACCTTTCTGAGATGACTGGTGCTCCCACTCATACCACCTCATCCAGAAAGAGCATGCTCTTGTCTATGTAGAGCACTTCCTCCCCAGATTAGGAGGATAATAACCACCCTCTCTACCTGCAGGGCCTACTGTGAGGATAAAATGAGGCAGAGCCTGTGAAAGCATTTTAATCATAAGGCATTATGTAAATGTAACATATAATTACTATTATTATCTGCCAACAGTCCAAGTTTTAAGCTCTTTGTAGTTCTCTAGCTTTCTCTCTCCATAGGGCATTTCACTTGTTTGCCCTTTTGCCCTTAAACTTTAGCAAAAATAACATCATTAGGTTTTCCTAAGCCTCAGCTTTTACCAATTTTCCAAAGTGTCACAATTGATTTAGTCCTTCAAGACAGTGGTCCCCAAAATGTTCTGGCACCAGAGACCAGTTTCATGGGAGACAATTTTTCCATGGACTAGGGGGAGGGGATAGGGGATTGTTTGGGGGTGATTCAAGAGCATGACATTTATCACACATGTCATTTCTGTATTATCACGTTGTAATATATAATGAAATCATTATACAACTCACCATAATGCAGAATAAGTGGGAACCCTGAGCTTGTTTTCCTGCAACTAGACAGTCCCATCTAGGGGTGGTGGGAGACAGTGTCTCATAATCTCATTTTGGTTTGCTATCACTTCAGAAAACCCTGTTTTTAATTTGAGTTCTTTGAGGATTCTGCAAACTTCCTTCTAAAAAGGTTGTATTAGTCTGCAGTCAATTCTAATATGAAGCCAGTAGATGATTTAATACCCACAGAACAGAAAACTGTGAATCAATTCAAGGTAGGTGTAGAGGGAGCAAGGGAAAGGGGAGGGGGGTGGGGGTGCTCCCACTTAATGGGCATAATGTTAGGGTGTATGGCACACCTCCTGGGGCCAAGACACAATTATAAGAGGCATTTTACCTCACATACAAACATCGTAACCTAATTCTTTGTACCCTCAATTAACCTGAAACAATAAAAATAAATAAATAAATACTTAATAAAAAAAGGAAACCCTGCCTCACAAGTATAGGATGTTGGAAATGGAAGCAGGATTTGTGTGCTTTTGTGGCGATCTCAGAATATTCTGCCTTAACTTTAATCCTAAACTTTGAAGTCTCAAACTTACTTCTTTTTTTTTTTTTTATTAAATCATACCTGTGTACATTAATGCAACCATGGGGTACAATGTGCTGGTTTCATATACAATCTGAAATATTTTTATCAAAGTGGTTAACATAGCCTTCATGGCACTCTCTTAGTTATTGTGTTAAGACATTCATATTCTACATTTAGTAAATTTCACATGTGCCCTTGTAAGATGCACCATAGGTGTGGTCCCACCAATTACCTTCCCTCTACCCATCCTCCCCCTCCTCTCCCCTCCATCACCCCTTTCCCCATATTCTTGGGCTATAATTGGGTTACAGCTATGTTATGAAAGCTATAAATTGGTTTCATAGTAGGGCTGAGTTTTCAGGTCACTGTTATCTGTGATCTCAAGCAGTCGATCCTCTGCTAGCATGGACAAAGTCAATTCACCCAACTTATTCACAAATGGGCCACAGATGCATTCCTTCTCGGTTGAGGGGTATTTTGTGGTTGGGAGGTTATGCTCAAAGTCTTTTGAAAGCTGAAATGTTTATCGTGCACCAGCCGGGAGGAAGAAGGTCCTGGCTCTGTCTCTTCCAAAATCTCTGCTAATGTTTGAAACATATCAAAAATCCCAATGTTTTATTGTCACTTCCATAATTCCAGCTTGGCGTTGACTGCAGCCACTTAATCTGCTGAGTTGAATGCACTGTAATTTTCCCCTGAAGTGACAGGTTTAGTTTGTTGAGCAGGTTGAATACATCATCCAGTAAGCCAGTTGGGGGACCTATTCTGCATCAAGGAAATGTGTCGCTGGTGATAACTGTTTTTCTAAAAGAAATCTCTAGAGTGTCCCTTTGTAACTCAAAAAGTCTCGCCAGTGATCTACCTTCAGAAAACCATCTCACTTCTGTGTAGAAGAGAAGATATATGTGTGTGCTCCGTGTCCATCTCCTCACAGAGCTCACAAACAGACGTGAGTTGAGGACATGCACTTTAATGTGGTTGATAACTTTAATCACATCCTGCAAAACATTGTTTGGCATTTTTCAGCTAGTCAATATTTCTCTATGGATGACACAGTGTGCAGCCTTGCATTCAGAGGAGACCTCTTTGGCTTGCGTGCTACGACCAGAAAGCCATCCAGTCATGGCAGCAATTCCATCCATGCATGTACCCACACAAAACGACCGATTCAGTTTCCCTGACGTGCAATCATTCAAAGACTTGGATAGTTCTGCAGCTGTGGTGTAAGTTGGCAACAAAAGTGGACATAACATTTCCTCATGCACATCCTCCTGAAAAATGTATCACACACAAACAAGGATTGTCTCCTTGCTATCAATAGCGGTGGTCTCCTCGACCTGGATTGCATACCATGGTGACTCATTAATCCTCTCTAACAATTATCTCCACTATCCTCTACTATTTTATTAATTCATTTAGTATTGTGCTAGCCAAAAAAAGCAAAACATGCTACCTTTTTTTTTTCTTTTGAGACAGAGTTTCATTTTGTCACTCTCATTAGAGTGCTGTAGCATCACAGCTAACAGCAACCTCCAAATCCTGGGCTTAGGCAATTCTCTTGCCTCAGCCTTCTGAGAAGCTGGGACCACAGGCACCCGCCATTGGGACCACAATACCCGCCATTTTCTGTTGCAGTTTGACCAGGGCCAGGCTTGAACCTGCCACCCTCGGTATGTGGGGCCGGCACCCTACCCATTGAGCCACAGGTGCCGCCAAAATGTGCTACCTTTTGAACAGCAGCCTTTCTTAAAAGTTTACAGCAAGCATCCTTAGCAGCAGCCAGGATCAACTCTTCACCCAAGAAGCTAAGTAAAGGGCTTCTTAGCATGGTTTCCCTAGGAATGATGCTATCAGTGCAGACACAGTTGATAAAGAGCTGGCCTTCCATAATTGCTTCTATTCTTCTTATTCATGTTTTTCTTTTGAAAACCTCCAAAGACTTGCCTTTTAATGCAGGGTGCTTGGTCAAACAGTTTTGAAGGTTCCATGGCTTTATTTGATAGCTGGTTGTCACATATACAAAGCAGGCTTGGAGAATGTGAATCGCCTATTGAAATGAACTCATAATTTAAGTAGGACTCTAGGTATTTTCCTTTAAATGCAGCTTTCATTTTGTTATCAGTCTTAGAATCTTCTCATCCTTGGGTCTTTTCTTTGCAAAGAAGCTCTCCAGTGATGTTTGCTTTTTCTTTTTATTTTTTTTTGCTAGGGTAGGCTTTAGGGATTTACTAAAACTGTGACTAAGACAAGTGTGTAGTGTGGCAAACAGGATAATTAAAATAATGGGCTGTACTTGGGTGGACTACAATAAGCATTGGATTCCGACTTAAAGCCTGCTGACAGATGCAGCTTTATTATTGAAGATGTTCACTTGCTACTATGAAGCCTATAAAGGCCAGCCACCAGATGCAGCTTCATTGTCACTTGCCACTCCCCGATAGGTTTTGATACCGGTCGGCAAGCAATCGATTTGCTATGGTCTTTGTGCAGTCCAACTTGTCCGCTATGGATAATTCGTATTTTCAGCCACTCCCCAGCCTTAGCATCACTGCCACCACTCCACTAGGGATCGTCAGACATTAGATTCTCATTTGGAATGCTCATCCCAGATCCCTCACACATGTGGTTTACAGCAAGGTTTGTGATCCTATGACAATCTAATGTAGTTGTTTATCTGACAGGGGGTGGAGCTCAGGCAGTGACGCAAATGATGGGGAACAGCTATAAATACAGATGAAGGTTTGCACACTTGCCCATCTGCTGCTGTCTCACCTGGCCCTAACATGCCATTGACCAGTGGCAGTCCATGACCTGGGGTGGGGACCATGGCCCTAACACCTGGATGATTGTGTATCTTGGCTTCTCTCCTATTTTGCTGAAGTAATAATAACATTCTCTTTACCTCTCAAAAATTCAAATTTGGGTGGTAAATTACATACTCTGCCTAATGTCTCTTTAGATGCCTCCTTTTTATCTCTACCTTCTCCATTATTGCTCATCCTGCTCTAAAATGTCACGGAACACCCTCCTTCTCCCTTCTTTGCACCCACTAACTTAACCCAACTTCTACTCGTCTACATTACTAATTACCGCTTTGCCTTCTTTTCAACTTGTGAATCCCTCCCTTTCATGCTTCTTGCATAGACAAGCATGGATTCTCATCTTCAAGCAGGGCTGTTATCATTTAACTTCCTCTATTAGACCTCATGTGCTTGATAATCTACTTTCAATTATCCCTTACATACTTTATTTTTCCTTCCTCAGCTCTCTCTCTTTAAAACTATACATTACTAGTACATACAAGTGGGTTCAACCTGTCTCATGTTCCATTAATTACACACATTCACTCTAAATCGGGAGCACATTCTGGGTTGCTTCACTGCTTGGCTAAGTCCTGCCTTCTCCATACCTTCTGCTCTATGGTGATAGATTGCAAATGGCTACCAGTTGTTCACAGTTCCTTCTATCAAGAAGTGGGGTCAACTACTCCAGCCCTGGAATCAGCAGTGGTCTTATAACTTGCTCTAACCATCAGAGTGCATTGGAGTCTTGTTCTGGTGGATTGCACCTTTCATGTTATTACTCCTCTCTGCTGATGTAAGAAGTCAGGCCAGGTGGAGAGAGACAGGTACAGTCTCCTAAGTTGTCCCAGTCACTCTAGCAATCCTGGGGGTCCCTGACATATGAGTGAGACTTGTCACTCCATGTGGAGCAGAAAAGATATCCTCGCTGATCTCAGACCCAATTGTTGCTCCGTGGAATTTTGAGCAAATAAGTGAAGTTTGTAACATTTTCAAAAAAGCTTTAGTTGATTTTACCTATGTCAGTCATCCTTTAATATCTGTACCCATATATCATTATCAACTTAAACTTTTTGTTTTCTGCTTTCCCTATTTTTTTTTATATCTACAAAGATGTCTTTGACATTTTTAAGGGTGTAAGTGCTTTACATAAATAATCTCACTTCATCTTTGTAGCAATGTTATAAGGCAGATGTAGATATTTTTCATTCATGGGTAAAAAAATCATCAACAAGGATTAAATAACTTAAATAAACTTTCCAAAACCATAAATAATTTAGATCAAGATTGAAACCATTCATTTTGCTATTTTAGTAACTTATGTATAAAGGTTTCTTGCTTTTGTGCAATAAAAACTATAACGTTTCCTGCACCATAGATAAGTCTTTGCAAAAAAGAAAAGAAGATGTAATCAAAACAATTGAACGAAGCAAAGCAGTGCAAATTCCGATAACTGCCAGTAGGAGATCAAAGTGCTTTAGATGTGCTGAGGACAGAGATGGCTTTGGTTAGGAGTGTGAGCAAGGCACACTTCTGAAAGGGACAGTGAGAAAGACCTCAAGAAAGAATAGGATTCCCAGGAGTGAAAATAAGTGAAAGAAGCTTTGAAGAGATGGTGCACCTAGAGATACAAATATAGAAACCCTCTAGGTATATCCAGGGAAATGTGAATCAGAACTCCGATATACACAGGAGGAAGCAATTTGAGATGCTTGGAAAAGTTAAGCATTCAGCATATGGAGGATTTTAAAAACCAGGATGAATGTAGAGATTTTTGTTTTGCAATGTGTCAGGAATTAACACAATGGTCCCTTATTATAGCTGGCCTTAGAAAGTTCTCCGTAGCATTTTACTTGACTTTATGACTTTATGCCCATATTAAATTTTCTTATTTCCAACATAAAAATATTTAAAACAGGGCGGTGCCTGTGGCTCAAGGAGTAAGAGGCTGGCCCCATATGCCAGAGGTGGTGGCTTCAAACCCAGCCCTAGCCCCAAAATATATATATATATGTATATATATATATTTGAAAGGGTGCCCTGTCTAACCCACATAGTAAGACCCTTGTAGCCATCAGTAGATTAACAAGTACTTAGTGAGCACACATTAGTCAAGGAACTGAGTTAGACATTGTGAGACATCTAAAAACAAAACTTCTTAAACTACCTCAAACCAAAAAGCTTCTGCACAGCACACACCACACACACACACACAAACACACACACTCAATTAAATGAAAAGACAACCTCTACAAAAAGAAAATATTTGCAAACTACATATGTGATAAGAGGTTACATCCAAAATACAGAAAGAACTCATACAACTCAGTAGCAAACATGTGAGTATGTGTATATATAACGTTGTATGGCACACAAAAACACACAACAACAATAATGAATGACACTCAGCAAGACACTACCACACATCAACACAAACACAGTTGTAAGGCGCTGGTATGCCAAGGTTAGGAAACCTTACCAAGTTGTTTGTACAGTGCTGTCAACAGACATCCACAGGGGCAAGTTTTTAAACTTTTTTTTTTTTTTTGAGGCAGAATCTCAAGCTGTCACCTTGGATAGCATGCTGTGGCATGGGATCACAGCTCACAGCAACCTCAAACTATTGGGTTTATGCAGTTCTCTTATGTCCTAAGTAGCTGGGACTACAGGCACCCACCAAAATGCCTGACTATTTTTTTGTTGAAGTTGTCATTGTTGTTTTAGCAGGCCCGAGCTGGGTTCGAATCCACCAGTGTTGGTGTACGTGCCCAGCGCCCTACCCACTGAGCTATGGGTTGCCCCTGCAAGTTTTTAAACTTAATTGACAGTTTTGATGGTCCTCCCAGAAGAGTTCCCAAATTGCTTGATGGTGGACAAGGCACTGACCTTGGTGCATAGCTTCCCAAGGGGAATACTTCAAAGGTAAGGATAATGATATTCAGCAATGAGTTATGTAGCACTTTTCCCAGGATGAGTTCACAAACTTAGTTGTCAGAATTTGAGGGCGTATATATAGTGAAAACATGGGCAGAGGATCATAGATAGATATTTTTTCCCGCAGAAGTTGTAAAAATGGCCAACAGGTACATGAGAAGGTGCTCCATTGCTACTAATCAGAAAAATACAAATCAAAAGCAATATAAAATATACCTTGCACCTGTTTGAATTACTAATATCAAAAATATAAAAGATAAGGAATGTTGACAACAGAGAAAAGGGAACCCTATTTTCCCACTATGCAAGGCATTTTGGTTTGGAGGATTTTAGTGCCAGTTAACAAAAGCAGCCTTTTTACTTTCAGAGAACACATTCTCCACAACCTGTAAGACATTTATATTTCATTACATCTAGAAATTACTAGATAGTGCTTCATCTCTAATTCATGGTTGATAGGATCTGCCTGATCTTAAAAGAAATTTCAAGCATCAGTGGGCCTATAGAGGAAGTATTGGGGGGAAAGATAGAATACATATGCCCTGTCAATTTTTAAAATTTTACTCTCTGGTATTGTTTTCCTATAACAACTGTATCAAAAACATTTGGCATATTTGTTAAAAATGCATGTCTCTGTGTCCCATCCAGGATTTACTCAATCAGATCATCTGGGATGGGGTCCAGGATCCTGCACACCCCAGAGTACTTTTATGCCTCCCTTATAGTTTGAGAAAGAGTGCTTGCTCAGACAGCACATATACTATAGTTTGAGAAAGACTTGCCAAAGGGAGTACGATGGGTAAGCTGTGTTCTCCCTCACGTTGTAATTATCTGTGAGCAAACGGAGGAGATCTTGTAGCTGTTGTTATAGGCATTAGTCTATTATGCACTTAGTGGGTCTAATGATCCCTTCTGAATTTCAGGAAGTTCCTTTGAACCTGCATTCTTGTTGCTTCTTCTTGCTTTTGGGAGATTTGCTATTGTATTTTAAACACCACTGTAAGTGTAAAACTACACTCTCTAATGTCTTCAAAAACTACTTATGGCAGCTAGCAGAGCAACTATAAATGGATGTTTGCAGTTGTCATTTCCTAAAGACTGCTATTACATCACTTCTGCCGGCGTTATTTAGTTTACAACAGGAGTCTTTAATTTAGGGGAGTGGTGCGAACTTGTGGGACTTTGGGAAGGGAACTGCGGCAATTATCCCTGGATTGTGCCTGAACAGGACTGAATCCTTGACTTTTGGCTGGTTTGGTGTAGCCTTGCCTACCGCAGAGTAAGGCTGTGCCTGCATTTTGGAAGCCAATATGAGTCTACGTTTTTATCGACTTAGGAGCCCCTGGAACCTACTGGAATTTCCAGAGAAATTCCTTCCCTTCATCACATCAGTCCCTTAAACTCATCGCTGATATCCATCACTGATACAAAGGCATGCGGTATCATGCATTCCAAGTAGGTAAACTCATTCAGCTAGAGGAGCAATAAAATATGTAACTTAAACATCAGCTGAAATTAACTGATCTGCTGAGAATTTAATATAATTAGAAAATAAATTCCTGGAATATGTCTGTTTCTGTGTTTGTTTTTTTTAAAGACTCATCACTCTCCAAAAGATGTTTTCCTAATTGGATTTCTTCTTATTAGTCACCTGCAACCCTGGGACTTAGACCTCATCTCTTGCGGCTGCTTATTCTGTATCTATTTCCTGCTAATTCAGAAGTCAATTACAATTTACTTTCCTTAATCCCTAACTTCCACCCCCATCTCTCATAATGAAATCTACATGTAGTAGATTCTATCCGAGGTTTGATAAAGAGTGTTTAGATAACAAACATGCAAACAAAAACCCATCTTAAAAATGGAATGTTGATTACTTCTGATGGTGGAAACTCTTCAGACGCGTGAGCAGCAGTGATTTCTCACCAGACAGTTTTCTTTCCTGCCTCCACCTCTGTGTTTACCTCCACTCCACTTCTCGTGTGACCACTGGGATTTCCAATTCCTAGGATATCTTCTCTTTTCCTATGGACGTTGTTACTCAAGAAGCTTAGACTATGTTTTTCAGTTTAGGCTTCACTTTGCATTTCCAAAGACTATTTCTGTGTTTGCTCTTCAGCCGATATAAAAATCAGTTTGGGTTTTAAATAATACCTTTCTTATTGGTATAGGTAAGTAAAATGATACATGGAAAAGACACAGAAGCATGGATGAATAGATGAATGGATGGAAGAGAGGCAAAGATTAGACAGACAGATAAAGACGAACGGATAGAGAGATAGACAAATAGATACACTACATAAATAGATAGACGTGAATATCTCTTCAACACTATTACCAGAGCCAAGAACATTCCCTGGCAAATAGTCTGTGATTATTATGTATCTATTGAAGGAACAAAAACTGTGGCCTCCCTAATTTTTCACTAACTTATCAATTCACACACTCATTCAACAAATATTTCATTAAGTTTTTTAAGCGCCAGTGCAGTTTTCTAGATTATAGAGTTAGAGCAGCAAATAAAACAATCAGCAATTTCTGTTCATGTGACCCCAAATTCGAATGAGTTTACATTCCTGTCAGTTTCTCCCTGAGTAACTCTGGATGCCATCGCCTCTGTGGCCAAATCTTTGTCTTCTTTTTAACCGGATGGATAAAAGAGCCTCTTGACATTTTTTCCTCCTGTAGCCTTAATTCCTTGACATGGACCATCTTCATTTTAATCATAATCCTTTTCCAAGACTCAAATCTGAGTCTGTCCCTACTTTGCACTATTCACTGGGTTTCCATACTTCGCAGAATAAAATTTGAATTCCATAGCTCGGTGTCTGGGACTCATTATGTCTCACCCTTACCTACTTTTTATTTATAAGAAATATTCATTTATTTGTAGATGGAGCCTCACTCTGTGGCCTGGGCTGGAGTGCAGTGGCATCACTGCTGCTCATTACAACCCTCAATGCCTGGGCTCAAGCTATACTCTCACCTCAGCCTCACAAGGAGCTAGGACTAGAAATGTGTGCCACTGCAAGTGGATAATTTTTCTATTTTTAAATTTTGTAGAGATGAAGTCTCATTATGTTGCTCAGGTTGGTCTAGAATTCCTGGCCACAAGTGATCCTCCTACCTCCACCTCCCAACGTGCTCAGATGACAGCTATGAGTCCCTATACCCGGCCTTTACCTTTTTAAAAAGTTTATCTCTTGCTATTTTGAAATACACCCTGAACTTAATGCCCTGCTGAGTTACTGGCATGTCTTGAACTTGTGTCAACAGTCCCTGTGTCTGGCACTTTGCACAGCCTGTTCCCTCTGCCTTCCTCCCGGTCAAACCTAAGCCCTGCCCTATTCCCTGCCTCTCCAGTCTCACCTCCCGCAGTTCTTGTCTTCATTCATCACACTCAGTTCCGCCAGACTCCCTTTAGCTTTTTGAATAGGCCAAGTGCTTTCCATCTTTATTCTTGTGGTTCTGTGCCTGGAATGCCCTCCCCTGGCTCATCTCAAGTCTGACTCACATGCAACCCTTAGGTCTCACCTTGGCCGTCACCTGTTCAGAAATACTTTCCAGGATTACGCCCTCCACAGTAGCCTTCTCTGATTACCCTCCACCCTAACAAACTATTTACATAGTTTTTTGCACTGTCGATTTCAGGATAAAAAGTTGAAATAAATTTCTGGTATCCTGACACTGTTAAAAACACCACTGTTTTATGCAGTGTCAGGGCAGCCAGCATTCAGGATGGCCCTCATGATCTCAGCTGCCTGGTCTTCACAGTTCTGTGAAGTCCCCTTCACATGGTCCTAGACTTGGTCTGCGTGACCAATGAGGGACAGAAAAGATGGTATGCCACCTCAGAGGTTCCATTATAAAAGCTTGTGTCTGCCCTCTTGGCCATTTTGGGAGAAACAGCGCAGCTGGTCTGTGAGCCGTATAGAGCAGCCAAGTAGGAACAAAGTGAAGATTGTTTGGGCCAACCGCCAGCAAGAGCGGGGGTGAGCCAAGAAGCATGTGAGTGAACTGGGAAACTCTAGCCATGGTTTCCCTAGTCACAGTTAGGGCTGGAGATAAGGCTGTAGCCCCAGCTCCTGTAGCTTGAAAGCAACCTCCTGAGAGAACTAACCCAGAACTTTCCAGAGAAGCTGTTCTTGGGTACTAACCCATAGAAACTACGTGGAACAATAAATGTCTGTTAACTTTTAGCTGGCTCAATTTGGGGTTTTTTTTTTCTACAGATAAATAATCCAAATGTCAAATCTGATTTATATGGTACACTGCATATCTGAAACCCAGTATCCTTAAAAAATATATAGAATCCTGTATACAGTAGAATAATTATAAAGGCCATACAGAAAGTAAAGCAGAAATTGGGTAATAAAAAGAAAAAGAAGAATGAAAAAGTAGTTGGTAGAGTTATAGTGGAAGTTTGCTCATGTCTGTGGCTAGGATAGCGATTCCGGAGATGGTGGAAGACTGCTGAGCTGTGACTCTGCATTCAAGACTGAGATAGAATTTTCGAGGGTTCCCCTTCATAACTTTAAGGTATACAAGTCATGTTTCTTTAACTAGCATTGTTGACTTTAGGTATTTGTGGGTGATTTTTTTTTATTTTCCAAAGAAGAAAGACTCAGAAAAGACTAGTTACCTTTTCTGATTATATAATTGATATAATTTAATCAAGTTTTTACACACTGAAAGATACATGTTTTTCAATATCACTGGAGCTAGGAATTGGAAATGAATAATTCTATTGTCTACATTACCCAAATGAAATATACCTTAAATTCAGCTAGCTCTGTGTACTTAAAAAATATTTGGCACAAGTGGAGGTGTTTATTTTGGAGAAGGGACAACATGAGAAAAATATGAGAACTACTTTCAAATTATTTCAAAGTTTTCATGTGCCAGAAGAAACAAACTTGCTCTGTGTCTCCAGGGATAGCATTAGCATCAAGTTACAAAGCAATATGTTCTAGATAAGCACAGGTAAGGAATTTATGACATATCTGAAAACACTAAAATATCTTGCCTCTTCACACTGTGAGTTCTGTGCCATTAAAAGAGTTTGTATAAGCAGGTGTCCGTTCACTCCTTACTGAACGAACATCTTCCACAAGGACCTGAAATGACATGGTCGTGGCGATACGGATGCCCCACCTGCTCTATAATTCTGTGATTATATCAGATCAATGATCAGTATTTTAATGTTATTGTATGGACTAGTAATACACACCTCAGAAGGAAATTTATTTTAGAAAACGTTCTTGCATTGTAACCATGATATTGCTCACATAAGTATAGATGTATAAGAATTCTCCCACATCTGCTTTTTGGGTCCGAGCTCTATTTTCTTTGTTTCTTTATCTGGGAAAGCTTTGGAGGGAACTAATAGAACTCAAGAAAGAGCTGTAATCAACTAGGGCCTTAGGACTGGGGATGGGACCTCCAGGCTTCCAGGTTCTTCATTCTGCTCTGATTTTGGCCCATCATGGCTGATTTCTATCTTCTGCAGTTGCACACAAGTCTTCCCCACCCTGTAGCTGGAGAAGGAAGATTCAAATCACCCGAAGTTCTGTACCGCTGAAGCATTGGTCTGGCCTGGTTCACTTGTCTATCTCTGAACCAGTGACCATACCCAGTTAACTAGGGAAAAAAGTCTGATGACAGCTGGCCTTGATTCAGGACTCCTCCCAATAGGGGAAGCATAGGAATTAAAGTATCAGAAATTATGCAACATGCATGACGGTCAAAAAGTAATCCTTATTTCAGTCCACCATAATCTTTTATTCTTTTCTTGTTCATGATTTTGTTCATTATTATCTAGTTTTATATAGTTATAAAAGTTACAGTCAAATGCATTGGAGTTACCTGTCATGGCAAAAATTATTTATTTTTCCCTCCAGAAATATGTAACACATTTTAAAGTTTTGCTTGCTTTAGGAGGATATAATTCTTTTTGGGGGGGGAGGGAGGGGCCGGGGCTGGGTTTGAACCTGCCACCTCCAGTATATGTGGCTGGTGCCCTACTCCTTTGTGCCACAGGTGCCACCAAGGAGGATATAATTCTTTTTATTTTACTGACCTGAGTAGGGTTTTTTTGTTGTTTTTTTTTTGTGTGTGTTTTTCTGATTGCAGTTTTTGGCCGGGGCCAGGCTTGAACCTACCAACTCTGGTATATGGGGCCAGAGCCCTACTCCTTGAGCCATAGGCACTGCCCATGACCTGAATAGTTTTAAACCAGCATGACAGAATCAGTGTGACTGAAAGATTTGGTAATTAAGAAGCACAATCCCAAATCTTAACAGCATCTCAACTGGCAAAGAGTTCCAAACACAGAAAATCCACAAAGAGGCTCCAACAAATAAATCCCTCTGGGAGACTCGGCTGGGGCCTCTGCAGTGGATCCACCCCCTGCGAAGACCTTCTTAACACAGGCAGGTGAAGCGTTCCATTAAAGATACTTTTTATTGCTGCAGTATGTTCTAAATGTTTTCTGTTCAACCTTTCTATGATTTTATTATTTTTCACATGGTTTTTCAGGATAGAAATTAAAGACTTTCTCAGTAAAACATGTTTATTGAGTTACTGAAGCAACAATGTAAGCACATCTTTATTTATACTCTAAATTTGATGGAAATTAGACCTAGATAAATATAAGCAATTTTAGTTAGGATATGGATGAAATTGTTTCGTGTTCAAATTTCATGAAAATAATACTCATAAAGCACAAACAGTAACTTTCTTTTATCTTTACCTCACCTTTAAGTTCACAACACTAGTCAAAATTATAAACTAAAACACAAACTATCAGATGAACACTATAGATTAAAATATGAACTGTAGAAATATTAATTCCGTGAGTTAAAGCATGAACTAGTTTGTGTATTCCTCCTGCAGAATACTTATGCCAGAGGAATTTGCCTGAACCAAGAAATAATAGCTCTTGATGTTCTATCCTGGAACATCTTAATCGTATGACTGGCTACAGTTCAAACTTCCTGGTGTGTATGACGCAAGTTGTCCCTCAGGCCATCGTGGCTTCCTGGTTAATCTGGGAAATGAATGCAGATGACTTAACAGATAATTGACTTTCTGAAAAAGACCCAAAGCCAGAAGGCACAACCTGTCCCACCCAGGTATTTTTTTAAACATTCTGGGAGAATTTATTCATTGCATCAGAACATTTTGGGGTTACGCTAACTGATACTTGCCCAAGTTTTTCTCTTACGGGGACACTCACACATAATTTAAGAAGAATGCATCATTTATTTTAATTTATGAAAATGGAGCTGGAGATTGCTTTAAAATACCTAAAGATAAGTTACACATGTCTATAAATTCATGTGTTCATAAAATAGACCAAAAACCTAACTTTTTGCTTAAAACACTATAAAGTTTTCTGTCTGAGTTAGCTATATTTTGTAGATTTTTATTACCTTCCTAATATTTTACCTATTTTAGGTTGTTAGTATTGAATTTTCACACATAAAAATTATGCCAAATATTATTAGTAAATAAAATTTGAGATTTATCATTTTTTATTTGTTTATAGACCCACTTCTTGACATTTTCAGTAAATGAAAATTTAAAATACATATAAGCTCCATTATGTTTGCTTCTTGAAAAAAATGAAAGACTCATTATGACAATTACATTATTGAAGTATCTTGTCTATTTGACTCACTTGTATAAGCTTTAACCAAAAATACAGATTAATTTAAAAAGGTATTAGGCTAATGGCACAAAATAAGGGTATGTGGCACGCTCCCTGGGTGAAGGGCTCAACTGCAACTTGGACTCTACCTACTAAACCCAAACCAATGTAACCTAATCATTTGTACCCTCATATTAATCTGAAATAAAATAAAATAAAATAAAAATATAAGTGAGGACCCTGCCCTCCAAAAGGTATTAGCAAGTAGTTAGTGCAGACATTGAGCTAAGTAGAAAGATGTTTTCAAATTCTGAGACTTGTTCTGTAAAAATAGAATGTAAGAGATCTCATTCACAAAATGTAATACATTTTATGATACATCTGTTTATTTCATCTCTGCTTTTTACCTTTCCCCTCAAACCAACCAAAGAAGGAAATTTTAACCAGTAACATAACTTTCTGACATGATTCAACTTGCAATCTAAGTCGCAGCCTTAGTTGGTGACTGAACTCTAGGTCTCTAGAACCATCAGATCCAGCCACTGCCAATGCTGCCCATGAAAGGCACCTCACGCAGGACGTGGGGGACTCTGCTGCAGAGGAACACTCAGAGCTTCTATTGCAGTTAACCTCTCCATGCCTCCATCCCATCATCTTCAGCCTCCACCCAGAAGGTAAGTCCCTCAAGCCACTGTTTTTCTTTCCCTCACACTCTTATCTCCACATAGATCTCTAATTCTTCCCACAGTGATCATTCTTTCAACATACTTCGCTATGCTGGCTGAAATCCAAACACTTCAGTCTCTTCCTGGTGTGATCCTGAACTCTCTTTGCTTTGTCAGCAGCCAGACTCCCTCCAGAATCATCGTCTCAGTGGTGGCTGGCTCTTCATTCTCCTACTCACCACCTGTTCAATGGGAGCTGCATACTTTCCTGTGCTCAGCCTCCTCCCAGGGTCCCATAGCTGTTTTCAAAACATACAGTTTTCAGACAATTAACCTACAATTATGGAGACTTGAGATAGTTGAGATCTTCTTCCCCATCTCTCTTCATTCCTGTCATTTTTCCCCTAGAAACCTAGCATGCTGACATTTCAATGTCATTGTCATTCTTGATGTTTCCAGCACTATATGGCAGCACCCCAAATAGCAGCAGGTCTATCTGTGGGCCTTGACATGGACCTCCTTTGTACCAATAACTGCCCATGCCCTACACTTGCTCTCAAATTCACACAGTTAAATATTGTAGATGCCCACATTTTGAGTTCCTGAACTTCTTTCCCATTCTTTTAACTTCACACACTCCCATTCTTTCATTGCCTGACTGTCTTATTCATTCACCATTTATATTGAGGGATTATTCATGTCACACACTGAGCTCGCCTGGGCTTACAAAGACCAATGAGACACAGCCTAAGCCTGCTCAAACTGAAAAGAGGTAAAGAATACTGAGGATAAAGATGTCAAGGTTTTATGAGGCTAGGTGCTGATGGGCCAGTAATAATAAATTGAAGTCACCAGAATGATGCCAGAATTTAGGTGGGGAGGAAACCTCTGACTTGCATGTGATGTCTCCACTTCCTCTGTGTTAAATTCTCATCCAGTTTTTGTTCCTTTCCCTTGATCCTCAGACCATCAGACTGGTTACACTTCCTTCTTCTCTCAGGCCTCAACTCTTCTTTTGGTAGGGTTATCAACTTTTCCCATCTCCCAAAAGTCTTTTCTGTGTCCACACTTACTCTTCACTTCCTATCTCAAGTGAGGAGAATCATGTTGTTTGTCTAGGGCTGATCTCTCTACGTCTTATTTCTTTTCCCCTTTGTCTAGGCCTCACTCACTCTATTCTTTGCATTAAGGAATTTCTTTAATTTCCTTCATTCTTTTCTTTATTACCATACAAATATACTCAACACAATTTCATCATAAATATTCTTAACCCTTTTCTCATCCCATTTATTCTCTTTAGAACCAAGATTATTCTACCTTTATCGTCGTTCCGTATTCTCTTACTTTTCCATTCATTTATTTACATATTACAAATTGGTTCCCACTTTCTACCCCAGCATATCAGTGAAATTACTGGTGCAGGGATTACCAAATGCAAAAAGTACCTTATAGTCTTCATTTAGCACCATTGTCAGGCAGAATTTGACACTCATGAATAATTAACCTCTAAAATGCCTTTTGGTTGGCTTTTTACAAACTTTTCTCACAATTTTTCCTTAGTCTCCATCAATTGTTTCTTTTCCTCCTATAGCTTCTTAATATTAGGTTTATCAAGAATTTTTTCGGGGCAGTCCTCTTCTCTTTGCACTCTACTTTCTTTCCCTAGACATTTTACCAACACCAGTTATTTCAAATGCACCAAAGAACTAATAAATCCCAAGTCTCTTTTATTATGCAATCTATTTTCCTGAGATTCAGACCTATGTTTTGTTTTCCTCTGTCTGTAAGGTGTATCCACTTACATATCTTCATAAACTGTCAACTCAGCCTACATGTAAGTGAAATAATTGCTGTTATCTTTCATCTTGCTCCTCTTAATGTATCTCCTATCTTGTTGAAAGACACCAGCACACACTGCATCACTCAAGACAGACATCTGAGGACTTCCTTGATTCCTCTCTTTTGTAATCTCTAATTTGATCAGTCAATAATCCCTGACATTCCTTCATTCTAAACATACTATAAATGTCTTGAACTCTTTCTACCTCCTATTCCACCGCCACTCTCCTCAGTGGGTCTTTTGAATCTGCCACATGCACTAGGACATTCAATTGGTTTCATTGCTTCTAACCTTCTCTCTAGGTAGATTAATCTTTCTTTAAAAAGTAAAAGACTGACTGTGGCATTGCCACCTTAAAAGTTTGCTCCAAATTCTTCTGGGCATCAAGATAAAATCCAAACTACACGTCAAATGATAGTAAGCTCTTAGTTATCTGGCCTCCTCTTACCTTTCCAACTTAATTTTATTAAGACTTCCCCCAATAACAACATGTTCTTACCGAATGCAATGCCACAAGGCACTTGCCCTGTTGTCACCATGGGGATCTAGAGACTCACTCTGTCTGTATCTTGGTGGTATTTGTTCCTCATTGGTTAAGTTAGGACCTCATCTGAATCTTGCATAATCTATGACCTAAAGTGAAGCCAATCACCACCAATACAACTCAAATATTATAATTGAAGAAAAGAGAAAAAGTGAAATAAAATTCATTCATATGAATAAATATAAACAAAGTAAGCAAGAAAAGATGATTTTTAAGTAAGACCACTCAAATCTCATTTTTATTCCCTCTGTCTGCAGGAATCAAAATGAAATTCAAAATTCTCCACCACGGCAAGAACCTACACAATCTTGTCCTATCATTACAGGTCTCAAAAACAAATGACCTTGCAGGCAACTGGAACAAATCACCTGATGCATTTTACCCGTCTGTCTATCAGGCACCTCCAGATACCCAAGATTGCAATTTATCCTTCATCACCAAGGCCAGGTCCTTCTTTTACTGTCTCCTGTTTACACACAATCCTATCCCTCCCCAACTCTCCAAGTCCTCATGTCCCTCTGCCTTCCCTTTTTATTTGAATTTTCTATCAATTTAGTTAACTTAACACCTGACTCTACCTGAAAGGCAGTGACTTCTCTGGGATATTTTTTCAGGTAAAAGCTATTTTCTCTTCCACATCCTTTACATCACCATCTTGCAAGTTCTGTGGAGATCGTTCATTATCCTGAGTGTCTCCCAGACACCATCTCTTCCCCTTTCTGAAATTGTTACTCTGAAGCTCTTGTTTTCCAATTGTACCACTTGTTTCTTCACTCTGTTTTAATCATTTACATACCTCTGAGACACTCATCCTTATTCTTTGAAAATTTCTATCTACTTGTTCACTGTCACTCTTTCAACTCCACTGCTGTCCTAATCTCCTGTGATTTCTGTACTTACATAGATGACCAATATGATAGACTATTTCCTCAGCTGTTGAAATCTCCTTCTACCCTATCATTCTGCCCTCTATTTCAAAATTTCTCTCTTAATCATAACACGAACTTTGTCTTCACCATGGATTGCACACTTTCCATTCACCAACATTCAAGAACCACACACTCTGATCACTTTTTATTATTTCAGCCCATTCCTTATGATGTTTCAATTAAAAGATTTCTTTGGCTATGCCAAAATAATCAATTGAGCCCACCTCATCCTCATTAGCCTTATCTCCTTTGTTGTTTCACTTATTGGTTTATCCCTAATCCATCTTTCTTTTTTTTTTTTTTTTTTATTTTTAAAATGTACAATTTATTTATACATTTTACATAAATATTATGAACCTTGAATATTGTTTTTTTTTTTATTAATTGATTTCTGTGTACATTGATGCCAACATGGGGTACATTGTGCTGTTTCATATACAATTTGAAACATCTTCATCAAGCTGGTTAACATAACTTTCATATCATTTGGTTAATCATTGTATCGACACATTCACATTCTAGTTCTAGAAAAGTTCACTTGTACCCTTGTTAGACAGATATATAGGTAGTCTTTCCCATCACCCTCCCACCACCCATCCACCCTTCTCCCCACCCCGTCCCCACCCCCGCTCCCAATTTTTGGGCTAGAATTAAGTTGTATCTTTTGCTTAAGAGCTATAGATTAGTTTCATAAAAGGGCTGTGTACATTGGATACTTTTTCTTCCATTCCTGAGACACTTTGCTAAGAAGCACATTTTCCAGTTCCACCAGCAAGAAGAAATCGAGCGATCCCATCTCAGGGTGGGCAAGTGACTTGAAGAGAAATTTCTCTGAAGAAGATCGGCACACGGCCTACAGATATATGAAAAAATGCTCACCATCCTTAATTATTAGAGAAATGCAAATCAAAACTACTTTGAGATATCACCTAACTCCAGTAAGATTAGCCCAT
>CAUYQV010010740.1:0-13469 GCA_963574575.1 Galagoides demidoff | reverse complement strand
GGGTGGGCAAGGGACTTGAAGAGAAATTTCTCTAAAGAAGATAGGTGCATGGCCTACAGATATATGAAAAAATGCTCACCATCCTTAATCATCAGAGAAATGCAAATCAAAACTACTTTGAGATATCATCTAACTCCAGTGAGATTAGCCCATATCACTAAATCCCCAAACCAGAGATGCTGGCGTGGATGTGGAGAAAAAGGAGCACTTCTACACTGCTGGTGGGAATGTAAACTAATACATTCCTTTTAGAAAGACGTCTGGAGAACACTTAGAGAACTAAAAATTGACCTGCCATTTGATCCTGCAATTCCTTTATTAGGTATATATCCAGAAGACCAAAAACCACATTACAACAAAGACATTTGTATCAGAATGTTTATTGCAGCCCAATTCATAATTGCCAGGTCATGGAAGAAACCCAAATGCCCATCAATCCATGAATGGATCAATAAACTGTGGTATATGTACACTATGGAATACTGTGCAGCCCTAAAGAAAGATGGAGATTTTACCTCCTTCATGTTTACATGGATGGAACTGGAAAATTTTCTTCTTAAGAAAGTATCACAAGAATGGAAGAAAAAGTATCCAATGTACACAGCCCTATTATGAAACTAATTATAGCCTAAGAATACGGGGAGGGGGCAAAGGGAGGGGAGGGGAAGGGGATGGATGGGTGGAGGGGTGGTGATTGGAGGGATCACCTCTATGGTTTATCTTACA
This sequence comes from Galagoides demidoff, assembly GCA_963574575.1. Lineage (NCBI taxonomy): Eukaryota > Metazoa > Chordata > Mammalia > Primates > Galagidae > Galagoides > Galagoides demidoff. The sequence continues at coordinate 12,743 of CAUYQV010010740.1, read as the reverse complement.
AGGGTACAAGTGAATCTTTCTAAAAGTAGAATATAAATGTCTTAACACAATAACTAAGAGAATGACATAAAGGCTATATTAACCAGTTTGATGAAAATATCTCAAATTTTATATGAAAACACCACACTGTACCCCATGATTGCATTAATGTACACAGCTATCATTTAATAAAAAAAAATGCTAAAATAAAGTACCAGAAAGATTAACATCATTTTTTCCGGGGCTTCTCAGCATGCTATTTTCACATTCAACTTCTCTAAGAACATACATCTAGTAAATGGTAATGACCTCTGAGCTCCTTGGCTTCTCTCTTCTAATGATCTCCTGACATTAGCCACACCCTCCCATGAACAGTCCCTGGATTTTTTCACCACTAATAATTTCAATATCTCTAATTTTATTCATTCTAATCCTATTTTTCCCACTCACTCCCTTTCACAATCCAAACTCAATAATCTTTCACCCTCACCACAATTAATAACTCCATCACTTTCTTATATTCCTTTCACTTATGGTTTAAATTCTATAGTCATTGTAAACATTCTATTGTATGACTTTTTGCAGAACCACAGCCCTTAATAAATCCAATTTCCCATGTATTCCATGGCTGCACCTATACCACTTAACATGAGGTGGAAAACACGCGCACACACACACACACACACACACACACACACACACAGAGCCACGTCGTCTAATAACCTCATGATTACAACCCTTGTGCATGCCTTAATACTGTCAAGAAATTGAGCAATAGATACCTAGTCCATTTACTCGCCAACTGTTTTTTCTTCCATATGTAAGATTTATTTGTTTGTAATTTTCTGATAGAAAAGTACAACAGTTTAAAAATATTGTCACTCTGATTTATTACATTAATTTCAGATTGACATTCAGAGAATCTTTTTATTTTTTTTTAAATTTTCCCCCCATTCCCCTCTCCCTCATTCTCCTATCCCACCCCTTGTATTAGCTCAACTATTGCCTATATATTAAAATTGAGTACATTGGATTCTTGCTTCTCCATCTAACTGTTTTTGATGATGACTTAGCTCAAATAATATGCAACAGCTTCTCCCACATCCCCACTTTCAGCTGATGACCTGGCTTCCTATTTTGCTGAGAAAACTAAAGGGATCAGAAGAGAATTTTTAGACAACTGTCATCACATCAACTTACCTATCATCATATGCAGGCACAATCTGCCATCCTATCTGTTGTTAAATGAAAACTCTCTCTAGGGTCCTACCTAAAGGCAATTTATTCACTTGCAAACAGCAGATCTCACACCCTCCTCCATACGTAAGTAAATTACTTTCCTCTCCTACAATATCAAATTTTCCCTTTGTACTGGAGAATTCTTTTTTTCCTATCTTTTAAAATTTTAATAGATTTAGGGGGTACACGTGTTTTTTGCTACATAGATGAATTGTATAATGCTAAAGTCAAGGCTTTTAGTGTACTTGCACCAGAGTAGAGCACATTGTACTCAACAGGTTTATTTTTATCCCTTACTCCCTCCAACCTCCACATGTCTTAGTTTTCTATGTCTATTAGACCACTTCATGGCCATATGTACCCCTTCTTTAGCTTCCACTTATAAGCAAGAGTATGTGGTGTTTGTTTTTCCATTTCTTGAGATTTAGGATAATTAATGGTCTCCAATTCCATCCAGGTTGTTACAAAAGTCATGGTTTTGCTCCTTTTCATGCCTGAGTAGTACTCCACAGTGTATATGTGTGTGTGTGTGTGTGTGTGTGTGTATACCACATTTTCTTTTTTTATTTCAAATTGTTAAGGGGTACAAATGTTCTAGGTTCAAGGATCGCTTTTGTGTGCTTCAGTCCCAGTTAAATGTATGCACATAAATGAAATACTGTCATGGTACCCGTTTTGTAGGTTTTTGTCCCTCCCCTTCTGTCTCCTTCCCCTGTTTTATTTCCATGGACTTTTACTTCCCTCTATGCCTAGTATGCCCAGTCGTTAGGTCCAATTTAATAGTTAGTTTTTTCATTCTTGAAAGATTTCACTTAGAAGAATGGTCTCTAGTTTTATCCAGATTGTTGCAAAGGTATTAATTCATCTTTTCTATGGCTGAGTAGTACTTCATGGCATACATATACCCACATTTTATTAATCCACTCATGAATTGATGGGCACCTAGATTGATTCCACATCTTTTCCATCGTGAATTGTGATGCAATAAACATTCAAGTGCAGATGACGTTTTGGTGAAAAGTCTTTTATTCTTTTGGGTAAATACCCAATAGTGTGATTGATAGATGGAATAGTAGATCTACTTTTAGTTCTTTCAGGAATCTTCACACTATTTTTCATGGAGGTTGTAATAATTTGAAGTCCCACCAATAGTATTTAAGCATTCCTTTCTCTCTGCATCCATGACAGCATCTAATGTTTCTGAACTTTTAGATAAACATTATTACAATTTGGGTAAAGTAATATCTTATTGTGGTTTTAATTTGCATATCTCTGATGACTAGTGACATTGAACATTTTCCACATGTATATTGACCTTTTGTCTTTCTTCTTTGGAGAAATTTCTGTTCATGTCTTTGCCCACTTTTTAACACGGTGGTTTGTTTTTTTCTTGCTGATTTTCTTGTGTTCTTTATAAATTATTCTTATCAGCACTTTATTAGATGTGTAGATTGTTAATATCTTCTCCCATTCTGTTAGTTGTCTATTTGCTGTGTTGATTGTTACCTTAGCTGTGCAAAAGTTTTTTAGTTTAATTAAATCCCATTTATTAATTTTTGTTGTTGTAATGATTGCTGTTGGGATCTTTTTCTTTTCTTTTTCTTTTTTTCAAAAAGTAAATTTGTTTCAGGTTAATGTGAGGGTACAAACCAGGTCAAACTATTTGATTTTGTTAGTGGTTATGTCCCACACACAAAATATGTGCCAAACACCGCACCCCATGCCCATTCAGTGCCCCTTCCTCCTCCTGCTCCCTCATTACTACTTCTCCCACTTAAATTGAAATGAGTTTTTCTCCTATGTGGGCATGTGTTGGGTCATCTACTGTCTTCATATTAGTATTAAGTACATTGGATTATTGCTTTTCCATTCTTGTGATACTTTACTAAGAAGACTGTGTATTGGGGTATATTTTGTAAATTCTATGCCTAGGCCAATATCTAGAAGAGTTTTATCCAACTTTTCCTTTTGAATTCTTATGGTTTCATTCCCTAGATCTAAGTTTTTTATCCACCTTAATTTAATTTTGGAAAGTGGCAACAAGTAGGAGTCCTGTTTCATTATTCTGCATGTGTCTATCGAATATTCCCAACACCATTTGTTAAGTAGGGCTTATTTTATCCAGTGTATATGTTTGCTTTATCAAAGATCAGCTGATTTTATTTATTTATTTATTTTATTATTAAGTGATAGCTGTGTGCATTAATGCAATCATGGAGTACAATGTGCTGGTTTTATATACGATTTGAACTATTTTCATCAAACTAGTTAACATAGCCTTCATGGCATTTTCTTAGTTAGTGTGTTCAGATATTTAAATTCTTTCATGAGTATTTTGTAGTTAATCTAAGTTTAGATCTTTCTCTTCCTTGTTTAAGTATAAAACTAGGTAGGTTTTTTGTGTGTGTGTCTATTGTAAATGGTGTTGTGTTCTTGATTTGACTCTCAACATGACTATTGCTAGTGGACATTAATTTTGTAACTTGAGACATCCCAGAATTTATCTATCAGTTCTAGAAGTTTTTTGGTGGAGTTTTCAGGGTTATGCTGCCACTCTAAACCTTTTCCCTAAGCATTCACTCTAGATGGGCTGCTCTTCCCTCAGATATGCATTCCTCTAAATCTCTCCTACTCTTTCTACTTAGCATTACAAGTCACTCTGATTCTCTTCATTCTGTTTTCTGTTCACAGTAATGATTACTTTCCAATGCACCATAAATTTTTTTTATTGTGTTCATTGTTTATTGTCTATCTCTAGAACATAAGCTCCGTAAGGTCAGGGGTCTGTACCTTACCAAGCATCCAGAAGAATATTTTCATACAGAAGCACTCAGTAAATATTTTTTGACTGAAGGAATTTGGTTTTTTGAAGGAAAGAAACTCAAAAGGAGAAAATTGTATATGTGGCCATAATAGAGCATAAAAGGAAGACATTCTTAACTCTATGCTCTAAATGGACAAGAAGTTTGAATGACTTGCCCATACTGACACATTTAGTAAATGGTGGAGCCAGGATTCAAAACCAAGTCTGGAGTCCAAACCTTCAGCTCTTTAAATAGTGTGAAACTGCACCTCAGTAATCAGTATGAGATTAACATTGGGCTGGAAGGAGGGGACCTTATATGAACTTTCTCCACTCTGTGAGATGAGTAAACTAAAGGGGAAAGAAAAAAAAAAGATACATAAGCAAGGCTGGTAAAATTCTTATCTAAAATAATAGAAGTAGTAAAGTAAAAGAAAGAGAGGAAGAGGAGAAAAATCTAGTATTCTCAGGGAATCACAGAGCTGGCAAGAACTTAGAGGTCACACAATCAGTCTTCATTTAACAGTTGAGGATGCTAAAGTCCAGGGATAGAACTATACAGTTTGGTTCAAAAATAGCTCTTAGATGGCAGAACCAGAAGTAAAGAACCCAGGACACAGTATTATAATCTAATGCCTCTTTTGCCATATCTCCCTCATCTTTCTGTAGAAAAGTAAAGCCACATTCCAAACTGACACTGGCCACTATGAGAAAGAATATTTAAAACTTTGATAATTTGATTTAACTTATAGGAAAAAAAAAAGACTACTCAAAATAATGAACTATTTTTAACAATTATTTTCAAATTCATCTGATAACAAACACTAAGTTTAAAAAGTGTTGTCAACTCTTAATACTTCAGTGGTCTGTCTAAAGTTAAAATACAAATAGATAAATAATCTCTTGTTAAGATAGGAATATTCTTTCTAAAGTAACTAGAAACTATTTTCCTCTGAAATTTCTAAATATTTCCACTGGCTGTGAGTCTAGCAGACAGGCATTTATGTACATACACATATTATATTTGTTTATATACTTATTTATCCTTTGTATCTGAGCATCCCAGGAGTATGTACTCATTTCCTAGATTATGATACTACTTACACATGTATGTCATCCATCAGTAGCCTTCAGAACTGTGTAGAGGATAGGTCGTGGGGTTCTCTAAGACCTAGTGTGAAGCAATTTTCCATAGCACCAGACTCTCCCTTCTTCTCAGTGGCCAGCATATCTCTTGCATTGGGGATGCCATTCCAGGTGGGTAACAAACAGCCACTTGCCAAAATGAAGTGGGGGAGGGTATAGAATTCCAGAGGTCCTTCCCTGTGGTTAATCTTCTGGGTTCAATTATAAATAAACTCCCAAGAAATATGAGCATATCTTCAAATAATTGCCAATTGGACAATTGTCAATTATTTGAAGATATATTTCTTGGTAATTTATTTATGGTCTAACTCAGAAGATTAATAATAAATGAATAATTTGTATGAACTTAATTCAGTTGTGTATTTAATTTAAGAAGAAAGCATTTATTATTTTATTATTATTAAATTAAATAATAATGATTTCTTCTTCTTAAATTAAATATGTGACTGAATCAAAAAAGTTATATTTATGCTCTACCTATAAAGAATGTTCCTGGATCTCAAAGCAAGGCTACTAGAATATATGCTTACCTGGAATAGGACCTCTTGTCATTCATATACAACACGAATGTCCTTAGGCCTCATGTGACATTATAATTTTGTGTTAACCTGCTCATGGGGACTTTTGCCTTCCACAGTCTCCATGATATTTCCCAATTATGTCTAGAAATCTCCAAGAGGTAATGGATGCTCACAAATCAGTCTTCACCTTACAGCTACCATCATGAATCTTTTGGGTTTTCCTTGTCACATTTCCATGCATCTCCCACCCTCTTGAGTACCCACTTCTATGGATGCTGTCTCACAGAGCCATGAGACATTTCCCCTTAGCTGCTGTCCTTGGTATTGTTACCTGAAGATCCCCAATCGGCCTGTCCACAAAGTTTCAGAACCATTTGTGTCCTAAGTAAGCACAGGTACAATGCCTTTCTCCTCCATCTCAGTCTCCACCTAGCATAGGAAAGCTTACTATCATGATAATTGGCACCAGATTTCCTCTTACATAGAGAAATGATTCTGCTTACAAAAAGATTCTGATATGCAGCCTGGGTTTGAAGGTAAAATCTTATTATGTATGGGTTTTGCCTTGATAGAGGCTTGAGGGACATTAGTGGATAAATTCCTCTGACTCTTTTTATTCTGGAGAAGGAAAGGAAGCATGAACAAGGATGTGTGTGAGAGGCTGGGGTTTATGTGGATTGACGTTTGGGGCCAGACACTTGCCTGCACCTTGTGAGATGTTTGGCAGCATCTCTGGCCACTACCCACTAGAAGCCAGCAGCAGTTCCCCCAGTTGTGACAATATTGCCTCAGACATTGCCAAATGTTTCCTGAGAGGTAAAATATCTCCCAAGCTATGCCTGTCCTGAAGGAAGTTGGAAGAAAGGTGAATTATTAAATGTAATTTGGGACAGGTGAAGAAAATACCTGCACACAGCTGTCTTGGTTGCCATTTCAGAACTTTATTTTTAAGAAATAAGCACAATATAACAACAATATATATTCCTTCAGCAACATACCTCTTGGCTACTTTTTCAAAAATCTTCCATTTCCACTGTACCCACATCCTACCTGGAGTTAATCATTCTACCATTGGTCTTATCCACCTTTTAGATTCTACTCAAATATCTACTCTTTGTATCAATATCATTCCTTCATCAATTCTGCAGACAGTAATCAATGTCTACTCCTTGTCTACCCCAACCTAGTTGTTCCATCCTATGTTTTCCAAAAAAGTTTTATCCTGGCTTTTTTGGTACTCATCTGACTATTTTTAAATAATGCTGTATAGGTCTTCCTTCGGACCAAAATTGGTTGTTTCTAATTAATCTTATGACCTGATAATAGTACAATAATAAGAGCAATAATTCTTTTTTTTTTTTTTTTTTGTAGAGACAGTGTCACTTTTATTGCCCTCGGTAGAGTCCCTTGGTGTCACACACCTCATAGCAAACTCCAACTCATGGGTTTAGGTGATTCTCTTGCCTCAGCCTCCCAAGTAGCTGGGACTACAGGCGCCCACCACAATGCCCTGGCTATTTTTTTTGTTGCAGTTTGGCTGGGGCTAGGTTTGAACCCACCACCGTTGATACATGGAACTGACGCACTACCCACTGAGCCACAGGCATCACCCAGTGTAATAATTCTTAATATGAGTACAACACTTCACAGTTTTTAAAGAACTCCCATATTGTCTGTCTTACTTTATTTTCACAACTTTGTGAAGTATATGTAATTAGAAATTGAGGTCCAAAGAGTTTTAGAGAGACTCATTTAATATCATAAAACTAATTAACTGTGGTTCTGGTTCCAGCCTCATGGCAATTTTGACTCTTTCTAATATTAAAAAATAAAAATAATAATAATTTAAAAGTTCATGAAATTGGTGATTACAGAATCTTCAAGAGTATGTTTAGTTCATGGGGTGTGATGGATTTTAAATCAATTTTGAAAGTTTGTAGTAATGAAACAGAAGGAGAGCTGTAACATGAGAATTATGATAGCAAAATGGAGAAGGAAGAAATTAGATTGAAGAAGTTTCAGGAAAACTATTCAAGGGAATATTTTTAAGTCATAAAACTGTGAGAATACTCATACACCAAGTCAGATAATGAAGTTTGCAAACTCATCCCCAAAAAAGTGCTACATAACTCATTGCTGAATATCTCTACAGTCACCTTCAAAGCACTGTCCTTAGCCATCTGGAGAGCGCAATGATGTTAAGCAATGATGTATGTAGCACTTTTTCTAGGATGAGTTCACAAACTTAACTGTCTGACTTTGTATGACAACAGCTCTCATGGCCATTCCAGAAAAAGAGTTCCAAAATTGCTTTGAAGGTTGGAGTAGGCACTGGCATTAGTGTATAGCTTCTCAAGGTGAGTACTTCAAAGGTGAGCATAGTGATATTCATCAATGAGGTATGTAACACTTTCTCTAGAATGAGTCCTCAAATTTAACTGTCCTACCTCGTATATAGTAGTAGACATGGAGACAGCCTAAAAAAAATGGTATAAGCACAATACAAGCAGTATCTTCCTGAAGAGGTGACATGAGGGATTAAAGGGAAGTACCAGAGGGGTATAAAAATAGATAATTTTAAAAGTCCATTTTAATTGCATTTTTAATATATATTACATTCACAGTTCTCATTAGGAAAAATGCAAATAGTTTCATCTTTTATTCAAATATTCAACAACAAATATAGATTAAGTATCTACTATACATTAGGCACTATTCACCGATGAACTTATCTTCCTTGCAATGACTCTTCAAGGTAGTTATTTTGATACCCTCTTTTCAGATTAGGAAACTGAACATAACAAGTAATTTTACTAAGGTTATACAGTTAAGCTTGAGCATGGAAACTCAGAGCATACTCATGTCTCACCAGAGCACTGGCTCTTCCACCATATGAGTCTGCTGTTCAGACATGAAAGTTACAACTCTTTTCTCAAGGAATCTACCCCTTTGTACCAGAAAGATAAATAATCTGGGCAATAACCCCACATACAGATTGTTGTGAATTTCCTACTTGCCTGAGGAATCATTTGACAAGTCTTCATAAAGTACAATCATTTAAAATACTTCTTTAGAACAGCTAGGAAACTATTCCTAATATTCAGCAAGTTTTTTTTTTTTTAATTTTGATCTGTGCCTATTTTCATGAAATTTACATAATGACTTGGAGAAAGACGCTGCAGGGCTGAAAATTGGTTTTAGACATTTTGTATTCTCAGTGCAGTTCTTTCCAGAGCCACAATGTGGTATTGTTGTGCAATTAAAGTAACTGCTACTTTTTAGCAACCTGGCCTTTCCCTTGACTAGCTGAATGTCTTCTCTGAATCTTACTCTGTTAATTTCAAAAGCCGTGCTATTATTTTCCCCCTTAAGGAGGGCTTTTTAAGGGACCATGTTCTCAAATTTCTCCAGAAGCTGAGGGAAGTGGATAACTAAATATGTTTGTTCAGCAAAAGCAAGTAGGGCCTATTTGCCCATGTCATTGCTACAAGGAAGAGGGACAAGTCTGTATTTGCTGGCTTGTAACCTCTTATCACAGTGCTACATAGGATGGGAATGCCTGAGCCCCCTGTCACCCAGGTGCCCATGGGAAGACTCCATGGCCTGTGTACAGCATAGCAGCACCTGGACACACAGCTCCAGCTCTTTGATGCTCTCCACCCCTTTCATCATGAAAGCCATAAAAAAGTACATGAAAAATTAAGTCTCACCTTACAACTCCTTAAGGGAGGAACTCTGGGCAGTCCAGTAGAAGGAGCACATTGAGCTTCAGAATTTTGCATTGGAAATCCTGAAATATTCTTGGAAATCTCTGGACAGTTTCAGGCCTTGAATGTCCTTAAAAATTATCTCCCCATCAAACTCATCATCATTAATGTTTATTGAGATTTTATTAACTTCTATTAGGTTATTAAATAAGAAATGTACAATTTCCTTAAGTACTAAGTTTAGCAGTCGATAAATTTGACGCTTCATTCTTTTAATTATGAAGATATATCTCATTCTTTCAAATGCACATTTCGTCTTGTGAGTATCTCTCAAATTTTCATTTTATTTTATTTTATTTTTCATTGTTTGGGATTCATTAAGGGTAGAAAGAATTAGATTACACTGATGTCATTTGTTAGATGACTCTTATAATTGTGTCCACCCCCAAGAGATGTGCCATACACCATGGCCCCCATCCTCCTTCCTCCTCCCCTCTCCCTACTTGCTCATTCCCTATTCCTCCCTTGTGTTAATTCATCTACTGCCTTCATATTACAATTGAGTACATTGGATTCTTGCTTCTCCATTCTTGAGATGCTTTACTAAGAATAAAGTGTTCTACCTCAAACCAATTTTCGGCCCTGCAGAGCCTAAGCCCAGATATAAAGTCTCCATCTTTTTGATGGCTGAATAGTATTTCATGGTAGACATATACCACAGCTTGTTAATCCATTCCTGGGTTGGTGGGCATTTAGGCTGTTTCCACATTTTGGCAATTGTAAATTGAGCTGTGACAAACAGTCTAGTACAGATGTCCTTCTGATAAAAGGATTTCTTGTTCTTCTGGGTAGATGCTTGGTAATGGAATTGCAGGATCAAATGGGAGGTCTAATTTGGGTTCTTTGAGGGTTCTCCATACTTCCTTCCAAAAAGATTATATTAGTTTGCAGTCCTACGAGCAGTGTAAAAGTGTTCCTTTCTCTCCATATCCACACCAACTTTGAGACTTTGTGATGTGGGCATCGTCATTGGGATTAGGTAATATCTCAGGGTAGTTTTGATTTGCATTTCTCTGATGATTAGGGATGCTGAGCATTTTTTCATATGTTTGTTAGCTATTCATCAGTTTTATTTAGTGAAGGTTCTTTTCATCTCTCTTACCCAGTGATAGATGAGATTGTTGGGTCTTTTTTATTGTTTATTAATTTGAGTACTCTATAGATTCTAGTTATCAAGCTTTTGTCTGATTCATAATATGAAAATATGTTTTCCTATTCAGAAGGTTATCTGTTTGCTTTTGTTGTTGTTTTCTTAACTGTCAGAAACTTTTTAGGTTAATTAAGGCTTATTTGTTTATTTTTGTTGTTGATGAAATTGCCACAGAAGTCTTCTTCATAAAATCCCTCCCAAGTCCGATTTCTTCAAGTGTTTTCCTTACCCTTTCTTCGGGGATTTTTAGTGTTTCATGTCTTAGACTTAAATCTTTTATCCATATTGAATCAATTTTTGTAAGTTGTGAGAGATGCAGGTCGAGTTTCAGTCTTTTACATGTGGTTATCCAGTTTTCCCAATACAATTTATTGAATGGGGATTCTTTTCCCCAGTTCTTGTTTGGTTTATCAAAGATCAGATGGTCATAAGAGCTTAGTTTTATCTCATGGTTTTCCATTCAGTTCCAAATTTCAATGTCTTTATTTTTGTGCCAATACCATGCTGTTTTGATCACTATGGCCTTGTAGCATAGCCAAAAGTATGATAGGGTGATGCCCCCAGCTTTGTTTTTATTACTAAGATTTGCCTTGGCTATATGGGGTTTCTTCTGTTTCCATAGAAAATGAAGAATTATTTTTTCCAAATCTTGAAATTATGATGTTGGTATTTTAATGGAGATTGTAGACATTTTCACAAAGTTGATTCTTCCCAGCCATGAGCATGGTATGTTCTTCCATTTGTTAATTTCTTCTGCTATATCTTTTCTTAGGGTTTCATAATTTTCTTTGTAGAGGTCCTTCACCTCTTTTGTTAGGTATATTCTTAGGTATTTCTTTTTTCTTTTTTTTGAAGCTACTGTGAAGGGAATTGTGTCTTTGATTAGCTTCTCATCTTGGCTATTATTGGCGTATAAAAAGGCTACTGATTTGTGGACATTGATTTTTATATCCTGAGACATTGCTATATTTTTTGATCACTGCCAGAGGTCTTGGGGTTTAGTCTTATGGGTTCTCTAAGTATAAGGTCATATTGTTGGCAAAGAGGGAGAGTTTGATCTCCTTTGCTCCCATTTGGATGCCCTTTATTTCCTTCTCTTGCCTGATTGTATTGGCTAGAACTTCCAGCATTATGCTGAATAGTAGTGGTGACAGAGGACAACCTTGTCTCATTCCAGTTCCAAGTGGAAGTGGAAAAGCTCTTGGTTTTACTCCATTCAGTATAATATTAGCTGTGGCTTTGTCATAGATGGCTTAGATCAAATTAAGAAATGTGCCACCTATGCCTATATTCTTAAGTGTTCTAATTAGAAAAGGTTGCTAATTTTATTTTAAAAGGTTGAATTTTATTTAATGCTTTTTCTGCATCTATTGAGAGATCATATGGTCTTTGTTTTTGCTTCTGTTGATATGGTGAATTATGTTTATGGACTTGCATATGTTAAACCAGCCTTGCATCCCTGGAATCAACCACTTGTATGACTTTTTTAATGAGAAGCTGTAATCTATTAGCTAGGAATATATTGAGAAATTTTGCATCTATATTCATTAGTGCGATTGGTCTGAGGTTCTCCTTTTTAGTTGGGTCTTTTCCTGGTTTTGGTATCAGGGTGATATTTGCTTCATAGAATGTTTTGGGAAAGATTCCTTCCTTCCCAGTTTTTTTGAATAATTTCTACAGTATGGGTCTAAGCTCTTCTTTGAATGTTCGATAGAATTCTTATGTGAAGCCATCTGGACCAGGGCATTTTGTGTGTGTGTGTTGGGAGATTTGTTATTGTTTCTTCTACCTCAGTTCTTGAAATTGGTTCAAGAGATCTATTTCTTCTTGATTAATTCTAGGAAGAGGGTGTGATTCCAGTTATTTCCTCCACATTGCCAAATCTCTGGGCATAGAGAATGATCCTTGTAGTACTCAGCGACATCTCTTGTATCTCTGTGGTGTCTGTTGTTATTTCCCTTCATCATTTCCATTTGAAGTTATTAGAGATTTTATTTTTCTGTTTCTAGTTAATCTGCCCAAAGGTTTATCAATTTTATTTAGTTTTTTGAAAAACCAACTTTTGTTTTGTTAATTTTCTGACTGATTCGTTTGCTCTCAATTTCATTAGTCTATGATTTAATTTGGTTATTTTTTTT
>CAUYQV010010734.1:0-79005 GCA_963574575.1 Galagoides demidoff | reverse complement strand
GCCAAACAACAATGATGACTGCAACCAAAAAATGGCCAGGCGTTGTGGCGGGCGCCTGTGGTCCCAGCTACTTGGGAGGTGGAGGCAGGAGACTCGCTTGAGCCCAGGAGTTGGAGGTTGCTATGAGCTGTGATGCCATGGCACTCTACCCAGGGAGATAGCTTGAGACTCCGTCTCAAAAAAAAAAAAAAATGCAACACTATGAAAATCCACATGTATGTACAAATCCCAATTATGTAAGGAAGGTCTTCAACCTCCTTAGAGGGAAATGCCAATGAATAGCATAGTGAGATCTGACCACGTACTCATCAGATTGCTAAAATGAAAACAACCAAGGTTAGCAAGGATGTGAGGCAATGAAAACTCTCAAACTGTACACCCTTAAAACCATAAATTCATGCAATATCTTTGGAAAATAATCTAGCATTATCTAGTAAAGTAAAGGATATGTGTATGTGTGTGTCTGCATCACACTATATTTATCCATTTGACTCATCTTTTGTCTTTTTTTGAGACAGAATATCACTCTGTCACCCAGGCTAGAGAACTATGGCATCAGCCTAGCTCACAGCAACCTCAAACTTCTGGGTTGAAGTGATCCTTTTGCCTCAGCCTTCTGAGTAACTGGGACTACAGGTGCATGCCACAATGTCGGGCTCATTTTTCTATTTTTAGTAGAGATGGGATCTCCCTCTTGCTCAGGTGGCCTCGAACTCCTGAGCTCAAGGGATCCTCTCATCTCAGCTTCTCAGAGTGCTAGGACTACAGACATGAGCCACCACACTTGGCCATTTGACTCTTAAGTGATCAATTACATGGCTTCCAGATGAGACCTGTGATAAACAATGCTGGTGTGGATATTCTAACACACACATCTGGTATAACTGTGCATGAATCTCTCTAGAGCAGGTGTCTTCAAACTATGGCCCACAGGCCACATGCTGCCCGCCTAGGACAGTTATCCAGCCTGCCGGGTGTTTTTGCCAACACTGCCTGTCTTGCTTAGCAGCCGACTAGTCCCAGGGCCCGTAGTCTGGCCCTCCAATGGTCTGAGAGACAAAGAACTGGCCCCCTGTTTAAAAAGTTTGAGGACCCCTGCTCTAAAGCAATGGTTCTCAAACTTACTGGTCTCAGGACTGAAAAGCAATTCAATTATCTGTGTAATGTGGCTAAATGAAGTGTGGTGTGTCCATATAACATAATGATATGCAGCAAGGAAAAGACATGAACTACAAATACATAGAATACTCTCATCAACACAATCTTATAAAAAGTTTGCAAGATACAAATGAATACATAGAATCTTGTTCCATACATATACACATGTCATCTTAAAAAATAGCTAAGAGAAAACTACGTAGGTAATAACACTAAAAAGAAAAGTGATGGTAAGATTACCAAAAGTTAGAATGTTACTGACTTCTAGGCAGGGGTTATTTTTGAGGAAGACCCATGAAGGGGATTCTGAACTGTGTCATTTCCTATGACTACTTTAAAATTATTCATATGTGTGTGAATAAATTCAGTGTATGTATCCTTAAGTTACTCTTCTCAAAAATATAATAGGAGGTCAACAATCTGAACATCTACCTCTGAAGCCACTCAGAAAGTAGTTTTTCAGGCCAAGCATGGTGGCTTACACCTGTAATCCTAGCACTCTGGGAGGATGACGTGGGAGGATGCTTGAGCTCAGGAGTTTGAGACCAGCCTGAGCAAGAGGGAGACCTTGTCTCTATTAAAAACAGAAAAATTAGTGGGCATGGTGGCAGGGACCTGTAGTCCCAGTTACTCAGGAGGCTGAGACAGAAGGATTGCTTGAGACCAAGAGTTTGAGGTTGCTGTGAGCTATGATGACACCCAGGTGACAAGAGTGAGACTCTGTCTAAAAAAAAAAGGAAAGTAGCCTTTAATGAAACTACATCATCACCTTTGACCAAATCTTCTCCAAGAGGAAGTAATCCTCTTTTTTAGTTGGTTTCTATTAGTGAGGAAGAAAAACTTAATAACTTGGTGACAACATCACTCTCACTAGGTCCCTTTGCTGTCAAAGTAAGCATCTATTTAGTATCCAGACTCTCTGCAGTATGGTGAACAGAGAAAAAAATAACAGCTGCTGATACTAAGAAATCATTGTCCCCATACTCTAAGGTAAAATGCTAAAATCTGACTACTTAATTTTTTCTTTTCTTTTTTTTTTGTCCGGGGCTGGGTTTGAACCTGCCACCTCTGGCATATGGGGCCAGCACCCTACCCTTTTGAGCCACAGGAGCCACCCACTACTGAATATTTTTTGTGTTGACCTTGAGTGTTTTAAACAGTCACAAAAGTGGTGCAGAGAATTTCTTCTCTTATTGCCCTCTGCTCAGAACAAGGATCAAAACCAGAACATTCACATTGATGTAATACGACAAACTTCACTGTATGTTTTTTAATAATAATTTATTGGAAACATTTTTTATATAATTAGTGGTCATTTGCACTTTCTTTCTTTCTTTCTTTTTTTTTTTTTTTGCAGTTTTTGGCCAGGGCCAGGTTTGAACCTGCCATCTCCAGTTTATGGGGCCTGTGCTCTACTCCTTTGAGCCACAGGCACTGCCCTCATTTTAACTTTCTTTTTGGGAAGCCTACTGCTATGATCTGAATGAGTATATGTCCCTCCAAATTGTTATGTGATGATATTAGGAGATGGGACATTTGGGAGGGGATGAGGTCAGGAAAGCACAGCTCTCATTAGGGGGTCTACTGTCCATATGAAAAAGGGCCCAGAGTCTTCCTTGCCCCTTATTCCCATGTGAGAACATAGCCAGAAGTCCCCATTTCTATAAGCCAGGAAGTAACCCTCACCAGACACTGACTCTGCCAGAGCCTTAATCTTAGACTTCCCAGTGTCCATAACACTGAAAAATACATTTCTGTTGTTTATCAATAGTATTTTGCTTGTTTATGATATTTTCTTGCAGCAGCCTGAATAAACTAAGGTATCTACTCAGACCATTAATGCATTTTGCTATTGGAATGTCTAATTTTTTTTCAGATTATTGTTTTCTTATAATCTTCATTCAATTAGAATTATTTTCAAAATGTTTATGTATTTTTATTTATTTATTTATTTAGACAGAGTCTTACTCTGTTATCCTGGGTGGACAACCTCAGACTCTTGGGCTCAAGCCATCCTCTTGCCTCAACATCCTGGTAGCTGGGACTACACGTGCCTACTACAATGCCTAACTGGTTTTTCTGTTTTTAGTAGAGACAGAGTCTCACTCTTGTTGAGGCTGTTCTTGAAATCCTGACCTCAAGCAATTCATCTGCCTTGGCCTACCAGAGGGCTGGGATTACAGGTATGAGCCACTGCACTCGGCCTATGTAATTTATTTTAAATAACAATGATAAATCACGGCTCGGCGCCTGTGGCTCAATCGGCTAAGGCGCCAGCCACATACACCTAAGGTGGCAGGTTCGAATCCCCAGCCCGGGCCTGCCAAACAACAATGATGGCTGCAACCAAAAAATGGCCAGGCGTTGTGGCAGGCGCCTGTGGTCCTAGCTACTTGGGAGGCAGAGGCAGGAGACTGGCTTCAGCCCAGGAGTTGGAGGTTGCTATAAGCTGTGATGCCATGGTACACTACCCAGGGGGATAGCTTGAGGCTCTGTCTCAAAAAAAAAAAAAAAAAGACAGCAACACTGAAAGGACATGGGAGAAGAAATGGAAATTATTTACTTCCTCAAGTACAGCAAATTTAAATATCTCTACAAAAGTCTCTGGATATCCTTATCTAGAATAAATAGAGAAGTATTCTAGGGGAAGAAAAAAAAACTAAAAGGGAACTGAGCACAGTTGAAAACTCCTCTTCATCTATCACAAACTAATGGCAACATTTAAATGACAGAACTGGGCAAACTCAGTTGCTATAACAAGCTTCACATCTCTGGCAGAGCTGAGAAGGCAAAATTTGTTCATATTTTGAAACAGTGTTCTGACAGAATAATCCGAACTCCATTTATTTCTTACATGGAAAAGACGTTTAAAAGCTGTAAAGGAATGATACCCATTTGATAGGACTTCTGCATCTGCAGAAATCTGTAGCCTCTTTTTGTCAACATAGGGGTTTACCTTCTTCCATTAATCATGAAACTGGATCAATTACTCTACTACCAAAATTACTTTACTACTCAAATAGTCAACTATTTAAACTAATTTTTTGTTTTTGAGAATTTCTTTTTTCCTTTTCTTCAATTGGTCATTTGTTTAAAAGGTATAAATTTGTAAAGGACGTGATTAGACATCTACTCTAGTGACATACTGGGTGCTGAGAATATAGAGCTACTGGTTATAAAGATGTAATTATCACAGTTTTGCCTTTCTTCTCTGTGGTAAATCATGTGTAAAATTTAATCTAATCCCATTAGATTTAGAAGATTCACCATGAAAGCGAGAACGATTCAGAGCCAGAATTATTAATATTTTTCTTTGGTCTCATTACAGGTCAACTAACAATTCATGTACATAATTTTTTAAATTTTTACTATTGTCTCCAGCTGGTTTTCCTGTTAACTAATTGTGTAAACATATAGTTTTATCTGTAAAACAATATTTCTAGATATTACAGTTTTAAATTCTCTGTATCCTTTCATGAAAGAGAAGTAAAATTCATAGAAGAATCTATATTATTTCTGCTTCTCTAATTTGAATGGTTAAAATATCAGTTTTTTTTTTAAAAATCTCACAGATTTCTCCTCAGTCAACACTTATTGAAGGCAGTGATTCTCTTTTTCTATTTCCATTCTCTGAATCTTCACACTGGCATCTTTTGTTACAATTGATCTTAGTGAAATACATAGCTAATGAAACATTTTCCAGCATTAATTGATTGGAAATATAAAAATTGAGTAAAAAGAAGCAGACTTGCGAGGCCCAGATTTTCAGCTTTCAGTGCCATTTTGTTGTTAGACTATAGAACATCCCCTTTCCTACCTCCCTGCCGCCATCTTAGATCTGCTTCCCCTAAACTCAGGCCTTTCCCCCGGAAATCAAGCATCCTAATCAACCAATCAGAACTGCACCTCACACCCCTCTTGCCTCATACCACCCCAGACCCCCACCCCTCACCCTTCGTGCCCTGTGCCAATCAAGAGCCTCCCCTACTCTGACCACCAATCACCTATACTTCCCCATAGCCCCACCACCAATCAAAAATGTATCCCACCCTCCTTCACCCTTCTTGCTTTCTGTACCCCATAAAAATTTGCCAGACCCTGGGTTCAGGGCTCTTCCTTGGTGTGCCTACCAGGAGAGTCCAGGCCTGGGCGCCCCAGCCTGCTAAATAAAGCTCACCTCTTGCTTTTTACATCGGAGTCTACCTCAGACAGCTTGCTGGGGGCTACTGGGCTATTTGGGAGAATTTTGGGCACAACAGACTGTCTCCACTTTCTTCAGAAAAAAAAAAAAAAAGCCAGCATTATATCATATAAGTTCAAAGCAGCAATGGTGGTAAGGATTTCTCTTATGTTAGAGACAAGTTTTACTTTATCTGTAACAATTAACACTGCCTGCAAAGTATGCACACAGAATACATTAGTTCATTCATTTAAGTTAATTAATTTGAGATATGTATCTAACACTACATTTATTACATTATAGTTATTCCTGTAGCTTCCTTCACTTCAATGCAGAACATAATTGTGAGCACACAATACACACAAAACACTTTCCAGGGGAACATTTGACACTCAACGATAAGCATCTGTGGAGCATTTATGGTTCATTCTCAAAACATAAACTTTTGTTGTCAGGAAATATTGCCTTCCCATTAAAGATGAGACACTAAAGCTAAATGACATTGTGACTAGCTGAAGTTCAGTGTTAAGAAGTGGTAAAACCGATATTTAATTGGTAGAGCTTGCAAAAGTGACTGGTTAACAGAAGCTGATAAAAATGTGTAAATCTTAGTGATACTCGAATTTCATCTTCAGTAGGTTCCTCCTCTTGGTGATTGGAAGAAGGGATCCACAGACCACAGATCAGTGATAAGACAGAATTTATTGTACAGAAAAGTGTACAAAAACACCAAAGATCCTGGCAGAGAGAAACAACCCCAGTCAGCAGAAAAAAGCTCTCTCTTTTTTTCTTTCTGTTTTTCTGCCTGGGGTTTTGTTTTTTTTTTGGGGTGGGGGGGTATATAGAATTTCATGGGTCCTTTGCCAGGATTCCATAACAAACGAATGGATACAATGACAGGACTGCCAAAAAAAATGAATGGATACCATCCCTTGGGTTCTCAGGCCTAGGAAACCTACATGAAATTGACCAGGCCTAGTTAACTTACATGAATTTGACCAGGCCTAGGAAATGAGGGGAGTTTCCCTGTTCAGCCTCAAGTGCAAGGGAAGGGAGACACTAGGTAGGTGGTGGCATCTCCCCAGCAGTTGTCTGGCCCCTTTGGCTACTGGAGCCTCCTGTGGGATACCCCAACTCCCATCTCCAACCTGCAGGTTTCTCGGCCCGCAACCACACCAACACTACTGGGTGGAGGCAGCAGGTCTTCCCTTAAGCTCCACCCAGCTGGCCAGGGCACCACCCACCCTGTATCGTTAGTGCCAGAGGAAAAATGATAGGAGTGTTGAATGCTGCATATTAAGGTATAAATTTTAGGTTGGGATTTGTTCAGGAATTGGTCAAGTAATAATAAAGATTAGCAAGCATATGGGGGCTAAGTGAAAGTTTCTTTTTGAAATCTGGGAGGTTATAAACATTGAACCTTGTCGGGCTCAAACATAGTGAATAATATCTGGATTAGACTATGGTAGAGGGCTCTGGCTTCCTGGCATCTTCACCAACTCTTGGTCCAGTTGACCTTGAGCAAGAAATGTTGGGACTGCATGGGTCCCTTGTCCAGAGATTTTTCTTCCACTTCTGTTCCCTGGAGACAGGAAAATCTACCCCTCTTCCTGCTCTTCCTTCTTAACCTAGTCAACCTGAAGTCAATAAGGATGAAGACTTTTAACATGATCCACTCCCACTGAAGAAAATAGTAAACCTATTTTCCTTCTGGTTTTGTAAGAATATTTCATTTTTTCCAGCTTACTTTATTGTTAGTGATACCAGTGTTTCAGGTTCTTGGTCTCAGCGATTCAAAGAATGAATCCACGGACCACAGGCTCAGTAATAAGACAGGGTTTATTCACAGAAACAAAACTTACAGCTTACAAAAAAACCAAAGCTCCTGGCAGAGAGAACCCAGAAAGGGAACAAACTCTCTTCTCCCTCTTGAAGGTCTGTCCTCGTGCTCTCTGCTCAGAGGTTTATATAGTCTCAGGGGGTTGTTTTGCGGAACTCAATGTTGACTTTGAGAACAGGACATATGTTTTCATAAGTTACAGCCAGTCCTCCAATCAGCACCAACGTGCCAGAACTCTCAGGCTCTGGAAACTCACCTGAAGAAACAGTAAAGCCATCCATGAAACTGACCAGCCAGAAGTGCATGGGGAGGAGATAGCAAGGTGCCAGTGTCTCCCCTGCAGGTGTCCACCCTTCCAGCAAGCTGGTTCCTCCTACCACCAGCATCAACACCACCAGGGCTAAGGCGGCAGGTCATGGCACCACGTGTCCTGCATCATTAGAATAAAATATACACGTTAGTAGATAACATCATACTTAAGTCATTTAGGAACAGCTTTCGTGAAATCAACTTGTTTACTATTGGAGATAACCACACTTAATAAAGAAGAGATGGTGAAAGTACCGTCCTAAAAACTTCAACCTAAATTTCTGTTAGTGTGGAATTTTTTGTTTAAAAAAAGGAGAATCATCTGAAAAGCAAGAGACAAACACATGAAATATACATGTATGTAACACAGGTAACATACAAAATATGTATTAATTGACTCTATGATATCAGTAGGGCTTTGGGTAGAGTTCTTTTTACTTCTAAAATATCATTTTAATTAATAAAGTTGGATATTAAAACTTAGTTGTTCACTTATTGCTTTTAAAACATAATAGTGCCAGCAAACATGAGCCCAGAAAATATTCTTTAAATACTGAGCACCCATAGCATACACTTGAAACTGAGTTTCTAGGCATATTACATTACAATATGAGAGTATATAATAAATCGTATTTACAGTAATAATAAAAACACACTAATAATCTCCAAATTTCTAAATTCCAATATCCAAATTTCTATAATCCCAAAGAATTTGTTTGTAGGCATTATTTAATATAAACTCCACAAAAAAAAAAAATCTATGAAGCAGGATAGGTATTATCCTCATTGTAGCTATAGGGGGAGTGAGACTCAAACTTGTTGAAAGGCTTCCATAATTAAGGAGATTAAGCATACAAACATATATTACTAGTTCAAAGTCTGCCATTTATTATTGTTCTAAGCTGCTTATTACTTATTAAAATAATATTAATACCATCAATAATAAAGTAGATGGTTTCGTTTAATTATTTTCTATTTGTTTTTTAATTTTTTAATTATTATAGGTACATAATAGTTGTATATCTTTATAGGGTATATGTGATATTATTATACAAGCATATAATGTAAATTTAATCAAGTCAGAGTAATCAGGGTATTCATCACCTCAGGCATTTTTCATTCCCTTGGGTGGACATTCCAATTCCATTCTTTTGATTATTTTTAGGCATATCCTAACTTATTGTTGATTATAATCACTTTATTGTGCTATAAAATATTGTTCCTTTTATCTAACTAATTATATATTTGTATCCATTAACTGTCCCCAATTTAAACCTCCCCTCCCCTGCTACCTTTCCAATCTCTGGTATCTATCATTTTATTCTCTGTGTCTATAGGATAAATTATTTTAAAATATTTTTCTTCATATAATATATTTATTTAGAATCCAAATCCTATGAATTAAGAAGTTTGTACTAAAAGATGAAAATTGAAAATCTCTGTTTCATTAAATTTGAAGTTTTGGAGTTCAGTCATAACCTATGACTGATATCATTATTTTTTTAATTTTCATTATGCATGAAAAATTTTTATACAGAAAAATCAAATAATGTTATATGGGTGTATGGGTTTAAATGTGACAATACATATCTCCAAAACTTATAGAAAAGAAGTAGGTCAACCACCAAGTTGATTTTCTCCTGGGAGGATACTTAGAAGCATTCTGAACTACTTTTGTATATGTGGCCATGGACCTGCCAATCACAAAACAGTGATAGCACAGAAATAAATGAACTGTAAATTTACTGTTAGAGGTGTTTTGGTATCCAGTTGAATAAATTCAATCACATTTTAGTAGGCAGACTGCGTCAATGTATCACAGTAGATGGATGCACAAAGGTGACCATGGGAATGACTAAACAAAAGATTCAATATAATTGGAAGTATCGGGGGTACATCCCAGAGTATAAGCAAAAATGCACATAGTAAAAAGGCTAGTTCCTCGACAAACACTCTGTATAAACCACTAACAGTTTTCATTCTTTGGTTATAGAATATATAATATATCTCTCAATATAAACAACACTTCACCATTCGAAACTAGTCTAGTTTCTGAGGCATACAGGTTTAATCACTATTAGTAGTGGAAAAATAGCCCAGTACAATTGCTGTTGGTAATAAATCAACAAATATGGAAAATAAAATGTTACACAACCATGTGTAATTATTGAGCCTGTTATTGTTTCTCTAGTCTACACATATAGATTTAGTTGGAATGCTAAATATACTAAATATTTTAAAGATATTTAATGAGTGACTTGAAATATTCAGTCATCCTAGAATTTAGTCTTCTCATTAAATTCCAATAATTCATTAACTCTGTTCAAGTTATAGTAATATATATTCACTTCAGTAGACTTGAAAAGAAAGTAGTATTTATTGATTTACATATATCTATGTTATTTTCAGTATAAAGGAATAGGATACAGAATACAAGGTGTATTTAAGTAAATACTCAAAAAAATTATTCCTTTAGTCTTCTATAGCTTTAACATAATAACTTCGGGGTTCCTTCTTTTCTGTTAAAACAGAATATCATGCATCTCTTCAATTTTAAACACTGTGTAGAATTGTCCATCTGCATATATTCCAGTCTCTTATGTAAAATAACACAGAATTTGTATTAAGCCCCATACATTCTCTTATGTACTTAAATCATCTCTAGATTACTTATAATACCTAAAAGAGTATCATTTCACATGTCTGAATTCAACATACTACAGCATGCAGCAAATTCAAGTTTTGTCTTTTGGAAATTAGTGAATTTTTTTCAGAGTATTTTTGGCTTATTGTTGACTGAATTCACAGATATGGAATGCATGGATATAGTGGAGAACTTTATTTAGCTGGCCTTTAAAAATCAAAATTCTATTCCCAGATGGCAGCCTGACAAACTCCTCAAAACCATTCTTCAGCAAAACACTCAAAGCAGGAGACAGCTATCAAGCAACTACTTAAAGGCTGTATAATTTTTCCAGAAGGTATAAAGCAAGTGAAAAAACATTTATTCAAGAAATTCTAAAACTATGTAAGAACACCCAGAGCGCTTGGCATCGAACCTACTACCTTTGTTATCAAACCCAAAGTGGGTTCATCCTAGTTTCCTCTGTTCACTGCACAGACAAGTGGGATTATGACAAGGAGGGTTGCCAAAGAAGAAAAGAATTTATTGCAAAGATATCTGTAGGGGGAAAATAGTCCCAAATCCTTAGTGTCTCTGACTAAGGGTGATGGCTTTTTTATTGGTTTGGTGAATACAGTTCAGGTGGCGTGGGGTCTGAACTCATAAGGTTTTCACATGTTCTGACTCAAGAATCAGCTGTTGGTGATGGATCCTGAGTCCTGTGACGAGGCTAGTGAAGTCTAGTTTTTGGATTTAACTGATAAATTCAGAAGAAACAAAAAATAACTTAGGAAAGGAGTCATTTTACAAGGCCAATTACAGCTCCCCACCTGCCCCAGCTCAGGTAGTTGGAATCTCTATTCCACGTGGGTATAGCTGAAAGGGTCTTCTCTCCCTCAGATCCTCACTGGTTCTCAATCAAGATTTATTGTACCTCCAAGGGCATCAGCATTTATCACTCTCTCCAAATATAACTAGAAAAGGCTCAATATTTAGTGAACGCTGTCAAGTGTCCTCACCTGGAGGACATGATTTCTCCCTAAGAGTGGGTCTGGGCAGCTTGTCAGGAAGTGGAACCTGGCCATCTGGAAGTGGAAGCTGGCCATCTCGGTAGACAATCTGAGTACAGCACTGAGAGTACTGGTTTCACAACTGTCTTTGGAAGAAATGTAATAGGATCAGAACTACCACTCTAACCAACACCCAGAATAATGACTTACTTTCACCCAGAGAGAAAGGCAGTTTGTAAGAAAAGAGAGCTCTGAAACTTTCCCCAAAGACACTAACTTTATTTGAATGAGAGAGGAGAAATTGAAGCCGATGGGTGTTTTTAAAAATAATTGCTTTTCCTAATTTAGAGCAAGAAGATAAACTATAGATCAGGTAGTTTACCAAAGAGAATCAGGCAAAAAGATAGCTAAGAAGAGTCCTCTCCAGTTTAGAACAAATTTCAAAGAAATGCCCTAAAAACTATCAAGGCCTAATTGTAGTTGGATAGGACTGCTAAGGAATTTATATCCCAGGGCTAACACTAGTGCAATCAGCTAGTAATTATTGGAGCTTAATACCAAATAATGTAGAAATCCGAACTGAAAAATGACAGAGGAGGGAGGACTGTCAGAGAAAGAAAACTGGTAAACTCACTCTCGTCCCAAGGTGATTCTGAGCAGCCCCAAAGCTGTGTACTTTATAGAGCTAGGAAGACTTCACCCTGCAAAGGAAAGTTATGTAAAATAGCTGCAAGGAAGATTTCCCTAAAATAGCTTACCTGACAATAGCTCAGCCTCTCCTTTTGGAGAGGACAAAGGGGGATCAGTAGCTAGATTTACTATAATATATCAAATGCCTAGTTCTTAATAAAAAATTATGAGACATACAAAAAAATAGAAAAGAGTGACATACACAGGATAAACAGAGACTGCCTGTAAGAGGGACTCAACATCAGTTTAAACAAAGACAGATGTATCCCCTAATATTCTGAAATTTTAAAAAAGCAAAACAACAACAACAACAAAAATAAATAAATAAAAGCATCAAAAGAAGAAGGACTTCCAAAGAGCCATTATACATATTGTTCAAAGAAATAAAAACAAAAACAAAAGCATACTTAGAGGAGTAAAGGGTGATATGAAGAGAACATCTTTTCAAATAAATAAATGCAATAGGCAATATAACAAAGACAAAATGTAAATCTAAGTTGAAAGTGCAGTAACTGAAATGAGACATTCAATAGAAAGGGTCAAACCTTCATTTAATGTGGCACAGGAAAGAGCCAGCAGACTCCAAGACAGATGGATAGAGATCATCCAATTGGAAAACAGACAATAAGATTAACAAATCAACAAAGCCTTAGAAAATGAGATATTCATAGTAGCACCAAAATATACATAATAAATATACCAATAAGAGAATAAAAAGAAAGAAGCAGAAAAAAAAAATTGAACAGTTAATGACCAAAATGACCCCAATTTTATTGAAAAATATTTATCTTCAAAAAGAAGCTTAACAAACTCAAAGTAACATAAGTACAAAGATATCTATGTGTAGACACAGTGTGATAAAAATACTGAAAGATGGGTGACACCTGTGGCTCAGTGGGTAGGGTGCCAGCCCCATATACAAGGGTGGAGGGTTCAAACCTGGACCTGGCCAAACTACAACAGAAAAAAAATAGCTAGGTGTTGTGGTGGGTGCCTGTAGTCCCAGCTACTCAGAGGATGAGTTAAGAGAATCACCTAAGCCCAGGAGTTGGAGGTTGCTATGAGCTGAGGTGCCACAGCATTCTACTGAGGGGGATAAAGGGAGACTCTTGTCTCTATAAAATAAATAAGTAAATAAAAACTGAAAGACTATTTTTGCCCGATCCTTAATCCCAGATTGGTCAATATCACTAATGTGCTAAAATATTATAGAATCAGATTTACAAGTAGTATTAATCAAAACTACCCTTTTATTCTTTAACATTTTAAAATTAATTTTGGAATGACTTACTGATGTCCCATAGAAAATCTTGTCACCTCATCTCCACGCTTCCCGAGCTTCCATGCCAATTATTTTCTTATTATTACTTTTATTGTACTCAAAATGTATGTCATATAGCATGAATTTCTCTGCTTATTTCATCTCCCACTAGAAGTATCCATCATGTATCTGTACTCATATGATCTTTCGTTTTATGTCAGAATCAAGTTTATCTCTTCTCTGTGCCAAAACCATTCTCTAAGTTTATACTTTCAACAGTGTCTTTCACATGAAGAATACATTTTCCATCACAATTTTATAATATTTTTCAGTTGTAGTTCTTGGCTTACTTGATGATTGATTTCTTTTGCTAGTAGAACTGAGCAGAAAAAGGCTATCTAAATAACTAAGCAAAATATTAATGTATTTTTTTCTTAATGAATCATCTTTTGACAATCTTTTCAGTTATCATCTGAAAAAATAGAATGATCCTTTTGGTTTTATTTCCTCACCATGTGCTCAGGACTATTTAATTTCCTTTTTTATTTATATTATTTTTTTACATCTAAATGCTTTGGGTTTTTTTTAATTGCTTTCAAATGATTTATATTTTTATTATTCTTTTATTATTAAGTTCTAACATGATCACATTGCCATCCTATTGTTTAAAATTTCTCTGTATATTTTATTGTCTAATGTGCAGTATAATTTTCAAGAAATTTCCGACAGTAATAAAGACTATTACCATTATTAATCACTGCACTTATGTTGGTATGCCTTGATTTGGGACTGTTCAGTATCCTATGCATTAAAATATGCTATTTAAATCATCTTTACCTTACCTGTATTTCATTATCATAATTTAGTTATTGTTTTGCACATTTAAAAATATGTTATTACGGGCGGTGCCAGTGGCTCAAAGGAGTAGGGTGCTGGCCCCATATGCTGGAGGTGGTGGGTTCAAACCCAGCCCTGGCCCAAAAAAAAATTATTAGGCATTTACATATTTAGAATGTTTAGGAGAAACCAAAAAAATTAGTAATAACACAAGCAAAACCTATAAAGACATTCTTCCCCTAAATAAGAGGTTTTGCTTGTGTTGTTAATTATTACTATAGCTACTCAGATTTATTTTGATTATGTTTTTCCTTTTCTATATTTTTCAATTTTTCTCTCTCAATTTGTCTTTTTTATTTTGTGTATTTTATGTATGTCTATATGAAATATACCTGCAATAACTGTAGAATGGAAACTATAGGCATGAGTTTTATTTTCTTATAAATGTTTGGAAGTAGGCAAAGTCTAAGCCTCTACTTTCATCAAACTTGTTAATTTTCATAGTCACTGGTCTTTCAAATTTAAAACAGAAAGAAAACAACGCAACATTGTGAAAAGTCAAGATAAACTCTCACCTTTATTTATACTTTTTTTTGATCTGGAGTCTCACTCTGTTACTCTGGGTAGAGTGCCCTGGTGTCACGCCTCACGGCATCCTCAGATTTCTAGGTTCAAGAGATTCTCTTGCCTCAGCCTCCCAAGTAGCTGAGACTACAGGTGCCCACAACAAAGCTCTCCTGGTTTTTCTTTTTTTTTTTTCCTTTTTTTCTTTTTTTTTTTTAAATTAAATCATAGCTGTGTACATTAATACTATCATTGGGTACAGTGTGCTGTTTCTGTATGCAGTTTTAAATACTTTCATCCAACTGGTTAACATAGCCTTCATGTCATTTTCTTAGTTATTGTGTTAAGACATTTATATGCTACATTTAGAAAGACTCACACATTCTCTTATAGGATCAACCATAGGTGTGATCCCACCAATCACCCTCTCCCCACCCATCCTCCCCTGACCCCTCCCCTCCCTCTCCTCTTTCCCTGTATCCTTGGGCTAAAATTGGGTTATAGCTTTCCTATGAAAGCTATAAATTAGTTTCATAATAGGGTTGAGTACATTGGATACTTTTTCTTCCATTCTTGAGTTGCTTTGCTAAGAAGAATATTCTCCAGCTCCATTCATGTAAACATGAAGGAGGTCATCTGGAGAACACTTAGAGAACTAAAAATAGACCTGCCATTCAATCCTACAATTCCTCTACTAGGTATGTATCGAGAAGACCAAAAATCACACTACAATAAAGATATTTGTACCAGAATGTTCATTGCAGCCCAATTCATAACTGTTAGGACATGGAAGAAGCCCAAGTGCCCATTGACCCATGAATGGATCAATAACTTGTGGTATATGTACACCATGATTTTTCTATTTTTAGTAGTTACTGTTCTCACACTTGCTCAAATTGGTCTTGAACTCAAGAGCTCAAGCAATCCACCTGCCTCAGTCTCCCAGAGTCCTAGGATTATACATGTGAAACCCTGTGCCTGGCCAACTTTCACCTTTAATTATTTTTATATCTATCTCGATTTCACTTCAAGTTTACACAATATTTATATAATGCCAGAGACTTTCTATGTATCACATTATAATCTGCTACCCTAACTGTACTCACAAGCCCTTTAAGACATGCTCTTCTGTCACTGTGTTGCTAATCAAGACACTGTGAGATGATTTGTTTGTGTTCCTAGCAGCCCATTTGTCCAGCTGATAGAGCCCATGTAACACCACAGAATTCTATCTGGGGTCGTAATAAAAGATCTTACTGATTTATTTGATCTTCACTCTAAGATCACATTTAAATGACAGTATTCTTTATCTTATCTTTGCCCATTGAAAATAATTTACTGCCTTGAGGTCCTGTGAATTTGACAATGTTTTATTTTCCACTGAGAAGGCTTTGGTTTGGAAACATTTCTTTTTCTAAGCTTTGCTTGAAATGGAGTGGTTTCTCCAGTTCATTTCTGTCTTTATATATATTATCACAGGCAGCCCAAATAAGCCAATCATTACTTTTAGCTCTCTTCCTGATGATTTTCTTAGCCAGTTCATTAGATACATTTGGTATAAAATTATCCATATTATAGCAGCAGACAATTTTCAATAACTTTTCATTACAACGGACTTTTAATGTTCCAGAAGCTACTTGCTTGCTTTTTTCCATACTCTACATCTTATTCAAGCTTCTACCTGCCATCCAGTCCATAGTGAACACGACTTTTTTAGGTTTTCATTACACCAGCCCTGCCTTCCACTACAGATCGTTTTCAGCTATCTATTTCACATATATTAAGGTATATGTGAATTGTATATATTTTTCACAATTCTCTACATTACCTAGGGGGTTTCTTCTCTCCATATCTTATAGCCTAAGAGTTTTCAGGCACCTGTATTTAGTTGGGAGCAGGACAAGTTTAACCATGGTTTGCCTCCATGTGGACTGTTTCTTGCCATGACCTTTTTCTTGTGAATACCCCTCTACATGGCCTTTCTCTCCAAAAATATAGCTTGGAATCCCTTACAGCATTGCTACTGGACTTCTAGGGAGAAAATTCCAAGAAGATATGCTCCAACATATAAGCAGTTTTTATGTCTTTGCACACCTTATGCTTTCAACCTCCCATTGGCCAAAACCAACCACATGGAAAATAAGAAGGGGCTATATACATGGGCATGAATATCTGGAAGTGAGAGTCACTGGCTGGCACCGTTAAAATAGTTTTTCTCTAAGTCTTTCACTTGCTTTTTTTTTTTTTCTACCTTACTGTTGATTATTTACCCCAATTTTCCTTTCACTGGGTGCTGTTCCTTCAAACATTTTGTTGAAAGCTTTGAAAGTGATAATCAGTGCCCAAATTGTACTTTTCAAATACATGTTCTACTCACTTCTTATATGAACTATTAATACTTCTAAAGCACTCAGTTTTCTAGTCTTTAGTTTGTGTACTTACTTAACCTTTTAAAGCTTATTTTTTCATAGCACACATATAAATCTTTCAAGTGTCTTCTTCTTCTTCTTCTTCTTTTTTTTAGAGACAAAGTCTCACTTTATCACCCTTGGTAGAGTGCTGTGGCATCATAGCTCACAGCAACCTCCAGCTGCTGGGCTTAAGTGAGTCTCTTGCCTCAGCCTCCTGAGTAGCTGGGACTACAGGCATCCACCAAACACCAGCTATTTTTTTGTTGCAGTTTGGCCGGGGCCAGGTTTGAAGCCACCACCCTCAGTATATGGGGCCGGTGCCCTATCCACTGAGCAATAGGTGCTGACCCTCAAGTGTCTTATTAAAGGAGCAAAGAATTAATACAGATTCTTTTGGCCTAATCACAGTGTGCATAAAATATTTTTTAGGTCTTACTGTTTTTCTTATTTTCTTCTTATGAAGTAGATATAGTTTCCAAAAGTCCCATTTGATAGAGACTGATTTACAATAATTGGCAGTTCCTTATACAGTATGTATTGCAATTGTCCTACATATTTGTCTACACATTCATATTATCTCATAAATCATGTATAGTAACAGGTCAAATTTGTATTTTAAATAATTTTCAATAAAATAAATTTGGAGACATAATCCTAAAATAGACTTTTTTGTGGCCTGATTATCATATTAGAATAATCGACTATTTTCTTCCTCTATTGTTTTTATCATTATACGTATAGTATGCACAGTTATAATTTTTCCAATGTTAATGAATAATTTGGAGTAACACCATTTTCAAAAGAGTTAATCAGTGCATTAGGCCAGAATATAAGTTCCTACTGATCAAAGGATTTTTCCAATTTGTTCCTTGTTACTTTCAAGGCCTAAAGTAACATGTATTCAATATTATGTTGAAACTAGTAGAACAGCAACTACAAGCCAAGACAAGAGAAAAGCACAGTTAAATTCAAGAAAAGGGAAGGTCGAGGGAGGGGGTTTGATGAATTCTCACCTAATGGGTACAATGTATGTGTATATGTCACCCTACCTGGGTGAAGCATTCAACTGCAATTTGAACTTTACTTTACAAATGTAAATAATATAACCTAATTGTATATACCCTCATATTAATCTGAACTTTAAAAAGAGAAAAAGTAAATAAATTAAGTTGCATTGGAAAAAAGATCAAAATGTATTGAATGGAGAAATAAAAACGTGGGGACCGAAAATAATCCATTCACATATCCTGAAATGATTACAATGGGAACAATGGGAGGATAATATCCAGAAAATTTAATTTGAAAACACCTGTTCTAATAACTGGAGAAAAAAAGGGTAGACATGTAGACATGTTTAGGAGTCACATGTAGACTCCTAAACAAGATACTTAAAATATATCTATATAAGAAATATTGGCAAATATTTATTTAAAATTTTGCTTTTCTCCTCTAGTTCTGATGTGGTTAAATATTTCAATTTGTCTTCCTTTCTATTTTATTTTATTTTTTATTTTTTTATTTCTTAAGCCCATATACATAATTAGTCATAGGTTTCCATACCTTCAGCCCTTAAAACATCAAGAAAAGTGAACCCATCTCCCACAATTCCCTTCATTTTATTTTCAAGTTCAATGTACGATTCATGTTTTATGTGCTGATCAATATCGGAAAAGTGGCATAGCATGAAATACATAAATAAATTACCTTCCTTTCTGCTTACTTTTCCTAATTCTGAATTCCCCCAAATATCTTAAATATACATGTTTAAATATGATAATATATACTGCTTGTGAATAATGAACTATTATTTGCAATAAAAATTTCTTATAGCTAAAATACAAAATACTTGAAGTAATAAATACCATCATTCTAACTATTAATACATTTTATAATTTAATATAAATTATATTCACTTTAAAGATACACATGCAGTATAATTTTGGTGAAGTAATTGTTAATTTGCATATTTCAAAATGTAAGATCCTTGTGCAAAGAGATAAACAACTAATTTATCATGCAGGGACCCTGTTTTGGTTTCTATTTTCCCTTTAGTTTGGGCCTAGTGGTAATTTTTACCTTTTTTTGTGACAGAGTCTCACTTGGTCATCCTTGTAGAGTGCTGTGGTGTGTTAGCTCACAGCAACCTCAAACTCTTGGGTTCAAGTGATCCTCTTGCCTCAGTCTCCAAACTTATGAGTTCAAGCAGTCCACCTGCTTTGGCCTCCCAAGTGCTGGGATTATAGGCGTATGCCACTGTGCTGGCCTAATTTTTACTTTCTTGTTACCTTTTTACTGGATATATATTTAGTAGATCCTACTTATACCATTAACGTCTCTGAGCCTCTAGCTTTTGTAACCTTTGGTTTGCATGCTTACTACACCTTTGAAATAAACATTCCAAGATTATTTACGTGTGTGTATGTGTTAGTATGACAAAGCAATTTTACCATTATTCCATGATGGATTGGCATATCTATGTCACAAACGTAAGATTCGAAAGCAAATGTAAAAGAAAGCTGTATTTAACAGCCTCAAAAAATAAACTATGAATATGTCAATTAAACATGAAAAGTGGAGAAGTTACATAATTCAAAGTAGAAAACTCTGAGGAAAGAATCCAAATAGAGTGGCACATTTCCCCTTTGAAAATTGGTATCCTGGTTGAGCTGAGGAGCTCTGTGCTCCAGAGCTGCAGGAAGAAATAATGGGGGGTAGCCACCACCTGGTACCCAGGTAAATATGACAGCACAACTCAACTATGCATCAGTTTTTACAAATTTCCTTTTACCTTAGAACATCCCAAATGCCCCTCACTTCCATTCATCTAGATAACACTTTTTAGTCAGCAGGAGAGTCAGGACCTTTACTTCTAAGAACACAAACTGTAGGTGGCGCCCCTAGCTCAGTGGATAGGTCCCCCGCCTTGTACACATGGTCTGGCCGGTTCAAACCCGGCCCAGGCAGCTAAAACAACAATGACAACTGCAGCAACAACAACAACAACAAAATGATAGCTGAGCATTGTGGTGGGCACCTGTAGTCCCAGCTGCTTGAGAGGCTGAGGCAAGAGAATCACTTAAGCCCAAGAGTTTGATGTTGCTGTGAGCTATGATGTCACAGCACTCTACCCAGGGTGACATAGTGAGACTCTGTCTCAAAAAGAAAACAAACTGTAAGAGATGATTTAATGAAAGTGTAAAATATTTATAGTATATGTGTGAAAAGATGTTGGATATACATTTTGGAAAAAACAGATCAATATTTGAATAAGTGTCAAATACATGCTTTCTTATGTTTGATAAATTTATATTAGTAACAGTGTTTATTCAAAATCACAAACAATACAGCATTACTAGATAATTCAACATAAAATGAAATTCAGAAACAGATACAAATGCAAATCTCAAATAGTTCATATTTTAGGGAATCCCACTTCCAAATGTCCAGCAGAAACAAATATATCAGTCTGATTTATATCAGCTGCTGCATCAAAATTTATTTTCATTTACATAACAAAATTTAATGTTATTAAGACATACAGGTTCAAGTGTTCACGGACAGTGGATGGTTCTTGTCAATGGAGATTAAAAGATCTAGGCCCCGGTCATTTTATAGCTTTTAAATTATGAAAGGCCAAATAATTTCTCTGTAGAATGGGTGTGGGAAGACTAGTTCATGTAGTTTTGACAGAGAAGAAGTGAGACATACTTGCTGAAACTCAGAAAATAAAAATGAGATCAGATTGAGAGATGGTGGATCATAAAAGACACACAAAGGTCAAAACGTGAACCACAGATGTGAAGGTCTAGAGAGAATGCCTTTCTTCCAATATTTCTGAAACCAAGATTAGTTTTTATTTAACATATAATGGCATAGTTAAGTGTAGTAGTATAGAGAATTTTTAGTACTGGAAAAATTCTTACTGATAAATACTAGTATTTATATAAAATGTTTAGTTAAATCTTCCTGAATGTTAAATATGAGCCTCATATCATAAAATCAGAGTATAAAATGGAAATGTAATGTGTAACTGGTATAAAGAAACTGTAATATCAATCATACTTATAACCAAAAGTCTCTTATTTATGCCTCCTAATTAATACACAATGATTTGTGTTTTTGTTGAAATGATTAAACAAGTATTTTGTTGAGAATGAAACTTATTTCATAATAAAATACTGGTAAAATATACTTGGACATTATTCTGAATGTTTATAGTCTCCTAATAAATGAATTAATAGAGAATCTTAGGACAAATATCTTGGCCTTAGATTTAATTAGGTAACACCTGAACTACAGCTGAACTGCCGTGGAGTACCCAGTGTGAAGTGGAATTCTTAATGTAAAGGTTAATGACTTAATTAACCACATTTAAATGTTTAATTTAAATAAATGCACAACCAGTTGACTATAAAGTTCAGCCCTTTTTGTCCTTTTTTCTTGTTGCCCCTAAATTTTTTTTCTCCACCGAAGTTTGATAAACGAGATAGCACGTAAGATTAGAGAGAGGAAACACATGAACTTGATTATGCTGTTTTCCATTTTATGATAATAAATGCATATGTTAAACTAAAATATACAACCTGACAAATACTAGTAATCTAGTGGTAATAAACACTCCAACTCAAATCTGCTTTTATAGCTATTGGTATATTATTTCCATTTTATCTGAACTGCTATTAATGTCTGGTGGATTGCAAATCAATGGAATACAAAGGAATCCAAAGAATTTTAACAGATCTATTTTCCAATGAATACCTTATAACTCAAAAGAATATTTCTACTCCAAACTCATTAATAAAGTATTACATTCACCCTCACAATGGAAAACACAGAGACATGCCTGAATACATACAGACAGTATCGCCTTCTCTCTCTTATCTATTTATGTTCATTGCCTTCGATATTTAAACAGTTTTATTCCAAGCGTAAAATTGTGGGTAAACATCTTTTGAAAGATCGTGTCAACTGTTTAGGGTAGTTTTAAAAATAATATGCTAGACAAATCTAGGCTAACAATGAAGACATAATACATGGAATTTATTTCCTTACAATATTTTAAGTGCATAAGCCTTTCCATTGAGGTAATAATTAAAAAATAGCCTAAACCTGTTGTCTTGCATATGAAATGGACCTTAGTATGAATTTTAGCAAAATGTACATAAAAACTCCAACTGGTTATGTAGCTCAGCATATACTGATCTTTTCTTATGCCTGTGTTTATTTTCATCTCTCTCTCTATCATTTGAGTTTTCTAGTTCCAAACCATATATTTAATTTTATAACTGTCAAAACCACAATTTTTTCCATTGGAACAAATCCACATTAATTAGCTTTATCTGCTTCCACCCACTGTATTGCTTTTATCTACAAACACTTCTTACATTTCTGGCTTAAATGCAATTTGCTCATCAGCATTAAACACATCATCCATGATGCTACACTCAAAAAACAAAATTGCAGGATTATTCAGAGAAAACAAACACTTGACTTCTTTTCAAAACTCTACCCAATTATTTCTCAATTCGAAAGAGAAAATTGAAGTCACACTTCTGTTACTATAACACGGAAACTGTATTTCACAGAACCCAGAGGAGACTTGAGTCAATCACAATTACTTCTAAAATATGGCATGAATAAGCTTTGAAGAAAAAAGGCTCAACACTTCAAGTACATGCTTCAATTATGAATCGAGAGTTAAATTTACCTTCTGGGATAACAGAGATTGAATTTAGTAACTAAAGTGTAGCTGAAGGCAAGGTATAGGTAATTTATCCTATAGTACTTTAAAACATATTTCAAATCTGGAAAATTACTCATTACTGTGTAAGTATGATGATCAGAGAATTGTACCACTTTAGGATTTTCATATATCCACCCATATGAATTCATTAAGACTAGGGAAGAAACAATAGTTGAATTTTTTATCTATAATATATCTTCCTACTTTGACTTCAAAGATATGATAATTATAAATTTAGGAGTTTCTTTCATTTAAAATCATTGCTGCAGTATTTGTTTTACTAATTCCAATCCCTCACATAAGTAAACAAAACCTCATGCCTAATGCTTGTCCCTTTAAATTTACAACTGTCTCGTAAACTTACAGTGATTTTCTCATTATCAATAATTACAGAAGTTTTTGTTTCCTTGAATGATGGATTTTTCTCTCTTTTGCTCCCTTGAGAGAATTCTGATTTTCCTTCCCAGGTTGTTCCACACCTATCCTTAGATGGTTATGATTGACTAAGGAGCTTTCTTAAACGCTGGTGATATACTAGCTGGACAAAAGCAAAGGGTGGGGTGTAAATCTAGGATGGAGAAAAATGATTATTAGGAAGTTTGGAGTCGTACCTGTTGTGAAGACCAAGCAGCTCTGTTTCCCGAGTTTATTCAGAGCCTGAACAAGGTTTTTACTCCATAAATTTTATAAGTCTGCATTTTGTTCATCTTGTTAACATGGGCTCACTACCATCACATCTGGTAACAGGTGTAAAGCTGCCAAAAAAAGGAAAGTGGAAGGTGAATAACCTACTTTGAAAATATGACACAGAAGTTGCACGTCATACATCTGCTTACATTTTGTTTGACACAATGATATCACATGGTCAATTGAGCTTCCAGGGTTGCTATTTGACTGGGTGTGTCACTCAACCTGAGATGGTAGTTTCCGCTGCTAACTGAGGAGTAAAGAGCATGGATGTATTTTGGAAGATAGTTAACATTGTCCGCTTCTGAGCTTTTCTGCCACTCATCAAGACATAATATTTTGATCAGTAGCATCTCATTGACCTTAACTAACAGAATCAAATAAGTAACCCCGGCTGCCGCTAAAATGACATAAGTAGGATAAAACTCAGCTTCCCATTTTTACTTGGTGTTTAAACAAAGGTTTCCAAGTTTTTAAAAGGCATTCAACTCAAAATAATAAATTACACACTAAAACTGCTTAGAGGAAACTGCAGAGCCCATCTTTATTCCCGTATCAATCCCATCATTCGCATAAGAAGCAATCATCACAATCTTCATTTAATAATTTATATTTCAACAAACATACACCATTTAAGATACCGTCCTGTTCTTTTTCACTTGATCTTAGCCAGAAGGCCAAGAACCGATTAGTGCTGTTCTTTTTCAAATAAATGTGTATAATTTTGTGTTCTTTTATTTTATTTTTGATCTACCAAGAAAATGAGAGAGTAGTAGCTATCCAAAAAAGAATGTATCCTGGCTGAAATGTATACTACCGGGCTCAATTACTTGTGGTGCATATTATCCACGAAAGCACAAAGAAGAGTAATGGAAAGTCATACTTTGTAGCACCTGTGCCTCATATCCCAAATTGCCAAATACTCTTTCTCCAAAGAACAAAATGAATAAACGAAGAGGACTACATAGCAATGTAATCGGAGCATTCAACTTTATAGGGAAATAAGTAAAATTTTTTTAGGAAAAAAATCTATTTAGCAGAGAGAGAGAAAACAATATTGCTTGTAGGTGTTTTAAATGAATACTGATGCTGACTTACCCCCTTTCTATCAAAAAGATTAAACGTTCTAAAATACATGTTGCATAGGGACCAAATTATTCTTAAGAGACACAAAACTTCAGGAAGCATTCTACTATTGCACAACTACAAAACATGCTACTTGTATTTTTACGACAATGGAATTATTCAATTGACAGCCCATATTCTTATAGTGTTATCATTGATCTTTACCAACAAGAATACGTGCAGATATTTTAATCCTGAAATACATGCTTCAGGGAAGTGACTGCATAGCATTTAACTTACTTTTGAAATTTAAGTTTGAGTGTTAATAGTTCACAAGTATGTTTCTTAAATAGCAATTGCACTTACAAATATTTTATGTTCCAATATGTCTCAGTGAAGAAAGATATATTAACCAAAGAATTATTTATTTCATAATTATGATGTGGTAAAATTTTAAAAAATAACCAGCTCCAGACAGTAAGGCACTACATTTGTATAAAAATAATTATTTTTTTAAACAGTCATTTCACCTTGGCAACATGCAAATAATTTGTGAGAGTAACAGGAATAAGTAAAATCAAAGCAATCATCATTCAACGCATACTCTTAAAAGGCAGACTTTATCACCATGTATTCTCCTATTTTTTAAGAGTATTTCTAGATTTCAAGTAAGCATGTGAAGTCACAATTTTTTTGTGTATGAAATGTTAATCAGATACAAATTTTTAACTCTGTCTTAAATGTGGAATATCCTGTTCACCTGTAAATAACTAGTGACAAAGCAGAAAATCAACTCATTACATTAACTATAACTCATAGACTTTATTCTCTGTGCCACGTTTATAATTGAGACAGTTTATTTTCCAGGAATTGCAAGAGCAGCTGTGAGTTATAACCAAGAAGTGTTATCTTTGCATTTTTATTGTTGTTTGGTAATAGTCTAATTTTTTCTTTGATATTCCCTTATATAAGAATTCCAATTACAGATATGATGTTTTTATTCCACTGTGTGTATTATTCCTAAATTCACTGTTTTAAAATTTTTAACCTGTGAACATAATTTTTTTCGTTTAATTCATAGTATTAGAATGCATTTACCTTAAGAAGGCACAGACATGCAGCCTGATAAACACATGATCCGCCTTCTCTGACTTTAGAAGCAGAAAAAAATGTAGACTTCATTATTGACAGATAATGGTTGGAATTAACACTATATACTTCTTTTAATTAAGCTGAAAGGTACCTCGAGTTCACTCTATCAATATTTTTGTAAGCATAATATATAAGTATATGGGGAAAAGAGGGAGCACATTAATAAAGAGGGGATGCTTTTGCCCCCTTAAATAAAATTAGCCCCATTAAATAAACACATATGTGAAAATATTTATTTGCATTTTTTAATCCAGGAGATTACTGACTTCATTTGAATGTGTTGTATGATTTCCTCTGTGGACACTACGAAATCACAGTTTACAGGGACTTAATACGTCCTCAAAAATCTCAGCTAATTTGGCCGGCATAACAATTGTCCATTTCTCTAAAGAGATTTGTTCTGTAATAGGCATTGGCTCTAAACTGTATACAGAGATTATATAATCCTTTGCAATAGCTTTTTGGAAATAGATGTGTGCTAAATGTTATCCATTGAGAAGAAAATGGAATTCTTATTCACTATAAGTGTAGACTATAGCAAAAATGATGCTATTTCTTCACTGAATTGTCTTAATTTTTCTCTTTGGAATAAAAAATATATTTTTCTATTTTTTCTTGCATTTATGTGTGGCCCAGACATATGTCTAAGTAACGAAAAGTGGAAGAAAGTTACATAGTGCTTTGTAAGCCTAAACCCTAAAATCTCCTACACTGTCTTCCATTTTTGCAGTGTGTGTGCGCTTCCCTTACTGTTTATGTATAAGCTTTCTATATATATTAATGTGATACATATGCGGGGCATATATATTCAGAAACATAAAGTATGCATGGATGTAACAAGTGAAGCCCTCCCAGAAACACCCATGGGCTGAGCTAGTTGAAACTTGCATAGTGAATCAAAAAGGACACTGTTGACCATGTTTCTTGGAAATGAAATAATAGACCACAGTCTGTCTCAAAACTTTCATAGTGACCTCAGAATAAATGAAAGCCTCGGGGGAAAAAAAAAAAGAAAAACTCATGCTGTACTTTCCAATGCAGTAACCACATGTGACATGTATCTATTGGGAAGTTAGGTGTCTGTAGTTTACCAGAGAAACGTAATTTGTAATTTTAAGTAATTTAAACTTAAAAAGTCATATGTGGATAGTAGACAATACAACTCTAGAAGTTTGGTGGGTTGAAGTGTGGAAGAAGTCAAGAACTTAACACATCACATTTAATGTATTTAACATTAAGAATGTTACCCACTGAACGTTATAATCAGATTGTATTGAAAGAAATCGATAATCTCATTAACTAACACAATGGAAGGTTTTGATTCATTCTTACCAGAGTTAGTCAGCATGACTACTCCAAGAGGGGTATCCTGTTTTGATAACCTTAAAATTTGTTGTAGTTTCAGCATGTTTTGTTAAATAAATGAATTAGATTTTTTTGTATTCAGTCTACTCTATTGGTATTGAAAGATGGTTTGTTCAAAAATAGTATACGATCTATAATCTATTTTAACTCATGTATATATGTATGTATATTTTCTCTCTGTCTCATGACATTGCGAACAAATATTTGTATTTTAAAGAATATTCATCTAACGCTAGCACAACTTAAATTTCTCTTCATTTTGAATGTAACAGGTTAGTTATTAAGTTGACCTAGTAAGAGATTTTTATGATGCTTCAGTAAGGCAGTTCAATGTAACAAAACCAAATTAAAATAATCATTTGATGACCTTTCTGTTGACATTTCAAATGTTCCTTCCATGATGTATTTCAATGCACGTGTATGATTTGTTATTTTAGAAAGGTTTGTAGGTAAATTTCATGGAGTAAAAGATTAAGGTATGTAAAAATTTTCTAGGATAATTGGAACCCAATAATGAGTGTTTGGCTATTGAATGAATGACTTCCAATAGCACTGGTCTTTTCCTACTTATAATTAATTTAATGACACAATTAACTCCAAATAAGTGAATCATTTTGTCTTGATATTAGATATTCCATCTATGTGGTATGGATGTGAAAGGTGGTAGGTATTCTCCAGGAATATTTTCACACTACCATCCTGTAGCACCTTCCCTCTGACAATAGCTTCATGGAGACAGCATGTCCCTGTCATCTGATGATTGCAATACTTTTGTTTGTTTGTTTGTTTGTTTTTGGTCATTAGTACACTCACTGTGTCATATCTAGAAATATAGGAGTTATTCTAGCAATATATCTGAAGCACATATACAGAAAATGGTAAAGAAATATAGAGAGGGCCTTCCATTTATATTTGCTTGCTGTAGTTTTTCTAGACAAATTCTGGCCCTATTCTCAAAGCTTTTCTTGAGATACAACCTGATATACAATTTATGAAGGAACAATATGGTTTATAATATGTGCCTAATTCATTATTCTTCAATAATTTGTCTTATAATAACATTAAATTAAATTTCTCTTCATTTTGATGAGAATTTGCCTCATGGAATTTTCATTTCTTGCAACTCACAGATATAGTCCCATATAGACATTATAAGACATTATTTTAAAATGTATTTTAAGATTTTTATCTATCTTATTTTTATTTAGAACCAATTTGCTTTTGACTTTGAAGACATATGTGTTTCTACTTCTATGTTTTCTTTTTCTCCTCATTTTTATGTAGTAAATTAGTTTATCTGGGTATAATTGCTTCTATCTATAAGTTGGAAAAGCAGAATAAAGAGAATAACCAAAAATGGTACCCATTAAAGTCAAGTATGTATAAGAAGTAATTGATGAGAATAGAGGCACATTTCATTTTAACGGGTGGGAACAGTAAGGTGGATGCTGAAAAGCAGGCAACTTTGTAGGGCAACTGTGCAGGATCGATGGGGTTTGATGAGCAATGTGCAAAGTGCTTTGCTATAGAAGACATTCAGGACAAAATGAGAGACACTATGGACCCTAAAAGAGCACTGTCACTTTAGACAACTACTACAGCCTCCTTGCTCATACTTAAGGGATGATATTTTGTTTTCTTATGTTGGAAGCTTATGTCCAAGAACTATGCCAAGTTCAAGTGTAGTTGATGTCCTATTACAATATATTGCCAGCTGGAATAGCCCATTACTTTGAATGGAGTAAGAGCTAAAGAATTTGCCTCCTTTCATGACAGACTGTATTACGGTCAGGAGACTTTTCCTCGGAAAAATAAGTGATGCTTAAGCCTGTTATCACTGGTTTATTGAAACAAATATAGCCTTAGCTTCAGGCAAAAGTCTATACAAATCAGTTTGATAAACCTAATTACCACTTTTTATAACACCTTTGGGCCACTTTGAAATAGAGTCCAAATACCACACAGTGAACGGTTGACTTTCCCCAAAAGGCACTAGGACATTGATATAATTGAATTTTTTTCTGAACAAAGGAAAGTTTCAATTTGTCTTCGTCTTTTAAAGTATAGAGAAGAGCAGAATTTAAACATGGCCCAATAGCTCTTTATTTCATCACTTAAAACTTAAACTCCTTTGTATTAACATCTATGGAATCACTAGCTGGAAGATTAGGTGACTTTACATCACATTTTCCTTTTACCTGAATACTATCAATTGCAAGATATTCCTGTAGCTTTCACACCAATATGTTGCTATATAACCTATTGTCTGGCCTGTTTGACCAGTTGCTTCAATGCCTAACCATGTCTTCAACCACTTGCCACACCCTCACCCCTCATTATCTCCATTAATTTCAGATTAGTTTTTGTGAAACTAAATTGTATTTATGACAGTCTTTTACTTCTGTGTATTTTTTTGGCATACCAAAATTTCTTTAGGCTGTTTCTATAGCTTATCACCGTCTCATTGCAGTTGCCAAATGTACATCTCTCTGTTATTCAAAGTGGACTTTGTGGCAGTAGAGTATCTGTTTAGGCCTTTATACATCATCAAGAGGATATAGACAAAACATAATATTAGCCATCACCCAGAAATTGTGAAATTCCATGTTGATGAATCTAGTCCAAATTACCTTATGGACATTCTTTGAGCTACTTTTCCCATTATTAAACAAAACCCAGCCCATATAGCCTCTGTAAATATTCTTAGCCATTCATTGATATAAAAGGACATCCCTACCATCACTTAAAATTAAGTTAATATGTCATGATGATGTGATATGATTGATTCACATATCAAAAGAATGTGAAGGTAATATTTATTAGTTATAGAGATTTTCTGGTGGGTAAAAGACAAGGCATCTAAGAGACAAGGCAAAGGAGACTGATGGGGGGTGTTTGTGGTGATTAGGAGATGGGGCTTGGAGGGACCATTCCTACACACTCGTTGGGGCTTGCATGGATTGAACTTCCTGCCAGCATTGAAGGGGGAAACACCTAGATTTTCTTAACATTCTTATCAGATATGGGCAGAAGGGAAAATGGAAATGCCGGCTCGGTGCCTGTGGCTCAATCGGCTAAGGCGCCAGCCACGTACACCTAAGGTGGTGGGTTCGAATCCCCAGCCCAGGCCCACCAAACAACAATGACGGCTGCAACCAAAAAATGGCCGGGTGTTGTGGTGGGCACCTGTGGTCCCAGCTGCTTGGGAGGTGGAGGCAGGAGACTCGCTTGAGCCCAGGAGTTGGAGGTTGCTATGAGCTGTGATGCCATGGCACTCTACCCAGGGTGATAGCTTGAGGCTCTGTCTCAAAAAAAACAGAAAAAAGAAAATGATGGAAATGCCAGTGATTGAAATAAATAAGCACTAGAACATAAAATGGTCAGGCTTCCTTTCCCCAGTGTATATTGTCGTCTGCTATGTATAATTTTGATATTTTTGAAATTTTTGAGACTTATCTTATGGCTTAAGATATAATTAATCTTAGAGAATGGCCCCTTGAGCTGCAGAGAATAATATATATTCAGTAGTCCGGGGACAGAATATTCTGTAAATGTCTATTATGTTCATGTGTTCTAGAGTCCTCTATAAGTCCATTTCTTTTTCCCTTTGATGGTCTGTCTGGACCATCATGAGTGTGGTATTCAAGTCCTTGGCAATTACTATGGTACTGTGTATTTCTTTGCTTATACCTAGTAGAATTTCCCTTATGAACCTATAGCCCCAGTGTTAGATTTGTGTGTCTCCTTGTTGCATGGCTCCCATCACCATTATTTAATGACCAACTTTGTCTTTTTTTAACATTGTTGACATAAAATCTATTTTGTCAGATATGAGATAGACTACAACTGTTCATTTTTGGTTTCCATGTGCCCGAAACATTGTGAGCCCCTGCAAGTTCAATGTGTTTCATGGAGACAGCGTTCCTGTGGGGTGTGTGTCTTCATCCTTCAAACAATTTGTGTTTTTTAAGTCTGACATTAAAAGTATTCAAGTTTAGTGTTAATATTGATGT
This sequence comes from Galagoides demidoff, assembly GCA_963574575.1. Lineage (NCBI taxonomy): Eukaryota > Metazoa > Chordata > Mammalia > Primates > Galagidae > Galagoides > Galagoides demidoff. The sequence continues at coordinate 48,097 of CAUYQV010010734.1, read as the reverse complement.
GTGGATTACTGCTTTGTTCATCATATGGGATAATACCTTTCTGTCTTATTTTCCCTCTTGCACTATTCATTTATAAAAGCTGTGAGCTTTAACTTTCAAATGTTTTGAATTTTCTAAAAGACCCATTTGTTTCTTTTATTTCTATTCTACCCTTTCTAGGTCTTTAGTGACTTTTTCTTTTTTTTTATTAATGCCTCAAAACATTTATTTTCTTCTTTTTTGCTAGTTCTCAGCTTTCTATTTAATTCCATTCATCTTATTTGCGATCAATATGCTGAATTCTATTTCTGACATTTTGACAATTTATTTTGCTTGGAATCCATTAGTATAGATCCATTGTGGTCATTTCAGGGTGACCAGCTGGTTTGTTTTTTCATGCTTCCATAGTTCTTTTGCTGGTTTTTTATCATCTGAAACCTCTTATGTCAGATCAGGAATGATACTTCCATAAAGCCCTTGTTCTCTTTTTCTGGGGACACTTACACTTAGTGAGAAGAGGGAGAAGTCCCTGGATGGCTCTTTTGTGTCCTAGTCTGGAAGACTGATTTGGCAGAGGTAAGGAAATGACCGGTATGGCCCAATGAAAGCTTGTCATAAAGTTGTGCTCTTTTATCCCATTCTACTTTGATAATCATAGTTCAAAATGGTGCTAGATGATCTTCATGAAAACTGGTGTGTTGTTCCCTAAGCCAGTGTCAGGAACATGGAAAGACACTCTCCACAGAAGTTGGCTTTGTAGGGATTTCTCTCCTCAGTTCTCCCCACAGAGGTGACAGTGGCAATTGAGTGAGGCTATGTAGACTGTGGTTGTGGGTATCCAGGGTGTGAGCATTTTCCCCAATTGGGTCCAGGTGTGATGGCAGATTGAGGCTTGCAGGTCCTTAAGGGACTGTTAGACTACAGAAGAAATTCCTGCCTGGAGGCTGATACAATCCTTGAAGCTGGGACAATGTGGACTGACAGCAGCAGGGAGACTTGGGGATGAATCTGGAGGCCTGGTGGCAAGTTCTGAGCCTCACAGACAAAGCCCTACAGCAGCTGTAGAGATTTGTGGGCAGGGCTGCAGGCCTGGCAGTAGTGCTGAATCCTTGGGCGTGTGGCCTGGTTGCCTGACAGCAGTGGAGAGCCTTGGAGGAGGGGCAAGTGGCAAGATGGGGCCACTATAACCCCAGGGTAAAACTACAGTACTCTGTAGCAGCAGTGCAGCTTCAGGCCCAGGCTATGGGGTTCTGCATCCACTCTGGAGCCTCAGGAGTAGAATCTCAGTGTGCTGAAGCAGCACAGGAATCTCACAGGGAGTGTGTGGGGTCCAAGGGCAATGAGTAATCCTAGGGACTGGCTTTCCTTCCTCCCTCTCTCCCTCCTTTCCTTTTTTTCTCTTGTTTTTCTCCCTTCATTCCTTCCTTTCATACTTCCTTTCTTTCTTTATTACTTTCTTTTCTTTTTTATCTGAGAAGGAAAAAAACAGGCTGCAAGGAAACTCGGTGATGATGTTTGGTTTCCAGCTTCTATAATAGAACCAAGCAAGGGAAAAAAAATAACTACTGAGGGAGTAGATTTGCAATATGCGTCTTGTGAATCTTACAGCAGTCATAGTTGTTTGTCTAAGTACCCAATTTTTATGTTGAGTATACACAAAGAAAGAAAAACAAAGCAAGAAGACTAAAGCCTCAAACTGTTCTAGTGAGAACATCATTGTCATCAACACCAAGAACTAAATGCTACAGATTGTTCTGCCTGCATTTTGAAGGTTAGCTGGATGAGGACACTCTATACCATCATTGATGCCCAAAGATCACTGTCTTAATGTAAGAAATGAAACCTGTGGTGTGATATTGGTATGTAAGAGAAATAGTGGGAAGCAAACTTGACACATGCCCACTACCAATCCCTTTGAGACTCTCCAGAATGTCATGCACACTCTTAAGAAAAAAAGCACAAATTCTCATTTTTAATTGTTGTTAAGCATAAAAATTCAGAATTTATTCTTGCTATCTCGACATTTGCTTTTCTTCAATATTTAGTGAATGTGGGATAAACAGTTTGAGGCAGCTTCTCCTCTCTAGCACCCTGAGATTCTGGGAAGCCTTTTTATTCTCAAAAGATGTCTCAAACCAATTTGACATTTGTTCCCATTATTTTGTTAGCATGATCCCTCTGTCCCTTACACATGAAACTCTTTCTTATATTCTCTCTTAATACATTGACCCTACTACAAACCCAACATTTTTAAGGATATTTCTAAGAAAACTGTGGCTTATTCACTCTTCTTTTTTCAAGACAAAGAAGTAGAGAGGAAAATGAAACACTACAGTGTTCTCACCAAAGAAGAAAACAAGACAGTTTGTGGGAATTTTAAAATCTATTCATCAGGATATATACCTAGGTAAAGAATTAATCGTAGGATTAAACATAGTATTTTACAAGGATACATGTGAAACTTGCTAAATGTAGAATATAAATGTCTTAACACAATAACTAAGAAAATGCCATATGTCTATGTTAACCAGTTTGATGAAAATATTTCAAATTGTATGTAAAACCAGCACTTTTTAAAACAAAATGAAAAAAGACACATTAACCAGTTGAAAAGTATGTATCTTGCTTGGATCCTGATCTAAACAGTTTACAAAAAAAAAAAGAACTTAAGGAACAAGTTGTGGAAAAAAGGTATTGAGACATATATTCCACTATGCAATATTTTATGCAAATGAAACAGTATGCAAATTCTAAAACATAATAGGAAAAATTTTACCCATTAGTGTAGCACTCAATTTAAGACTTGGAATATTAGTAATGGATTTGTATGCACCTGTGTGCTCCTCCATTTATCTCTCTATTATAGCTTAATTTGAAATTGTATATATTCCTAAGCAATGCATTTTTTATTGTGCTTGTTTTTCAGACTTTTATAAGTGTTATCTTACTTTTTGTAGTCATCTACACCCTGTCCTTCTCACACAGCAGTGCATTTTGTTAGGTTCAGCAGTTACATAAAGCATATTACTGACTTGGAGGTATTAATATATTTACAATATTGACTTATTCTTGGTAGAACATCTGGCTAACTCTTGTTGGTTGCATCACAAAACACAGAATTAATACACATCTACCATGCTGTAATTTTAATAGAAATGTTAAAGTAAATTTTAAAACTTGACATGTTTTTATTGCTTCTTACTTCTTTCAGCAAAATTTCGCAAGAGAATTGTAAACAGACTAGATACATACTGTCTGAAAATCGCAATAGATGCAGACACAATTCTTCTGCTAAAGCTGCTTATGACCTACCATCTATAATACTTTGAATAATTAGGAAATTTGAAGACTTTTGTCTCCATAAGATACAAAACTTATTATATAAGCTGTGACCCTAAAATGTAAGTATTATGGAAATATAATTATTTGGCCCAAACTTCTTTTAAACATGTCTTCTGCTATGAGTTTTCTGTCTTGTTATTGGAACTAGTACAGAATGAGTTAGCCCAGAAAGGGGCTTAAGGCCCATCCACTTGTGTGTTTCAGACAGACACGATAAAGTGGTGAGAATTAAAGGGATGAACAGAGGAGAATAGGCGGCTAAATATAAGACAAAGCTCTGAGGCTTAAAAACTACATGTAGACAAGCTCTTTGGTTACTATTTGCACATCAAAATGAACAGAAGCAAATAGTCTTCCTTTCTTTCTTTATATTTATTAGGAGTTATATTACCAAGAGAGGGTTTTAAGACAAAAATAAACCTGACCTGCACAAGTAAAAATTGTTCAACCTGTAAAGCACACACAGGAAGTAGACTAAAAACCTGTGTGTCATACATTGAGAACCTATTTGTGGATTCAGAGCTCTCAATAACTCTGAAAAAAGAAAAAACCAACTGTAGGTATTATCTTTTCAAGTATGGGTTCTCTTACATAGTTTTTATTTTCTCTTTTATGGGCTATGATTAGCCACTTTTATGTCCTCTTATTCCATGCCTTTTGTCCTACAATAGCTATCGGATCTTTTTTTTTTTAATCCTCCTATGCTTTATTTTAATTAGTCACTCAAACTTAACTTTAGTGAATTATAGTTTTTCAATGTGTGTAATCTGCTCTAAATTTTGTTTGAAGGCCTAAATGTTTTTTCTTCTTATTTTTTTTGTGTGTGATATACTATTTATATAGTTTCCAAATTACACAGGCCATACTATAATATTTTTTTTCATTTTTGTGGTACTTTCTTTTATTTCATATGCATTTCCCACATAATAGTTTTATATTCCATATCTTATAATTGCAATATTTTAAATATCTGAGAGACTAAAACTGGCTGAGGCCTTTTTTGTCTTTTTCGAGTCTCACTTTGTCATCCCCAGTAGAGTGCGGGGGCTTTATAGCTCACAGCAACCTCAAACTCCTGGGCTCAAGTGATTCTCTTGCCTCAGCAATTTTAGTCTCTAGCAAATAGCAATGAGATGATTATTTGATTCGGGGCTCTCCTGTTTTTTGCTTGCTGTACAAGTGTTTTTGCTTTATTTTGGTGCTTGAGATGCCATTTTATTTTTGCTAATTTAATTTTAGTTTTATTTTAGAAGTCGACTAAAGAAGCTTATAATATACTAAGCTGTGCCTGTTGCTATTTATTTAGAATATTCTTGCACATTAGTGAGATAGATCTAACTAAAGGGTATCTGGTTTATCATACTGCTACCAAAAAGAAATTATTCTCTTCCTAATCATATTATAAGCCGTGTAAATGGATCATCTGATTATTTCATATAAATAACTTTGAAATTAGTTAGCATGCATACATATAATACTTCTTATGTGGCATAAGTTCTCCATGATGCCAATTATACAAAATTGATTTAAAAGTGCATTCAGTATCTTCCACTCTGTATTCAGACATGTAATCTATGAAGTTGTGTTCAATAAAATGATCATAGTTACCAATTCTTATATTGTACACTTGAAATTTGCTGAGAGGGTAAACTTAAAAGGTTCTCACATCAAAAAAAAAAAAAAAAGGAAAATAAAATGGTTTAAGTATCTGGAATGATAGATATATTAGTTTGAATATAAAAATTATTGCACAATGTATATGAAATCATCAAATTATACTTCTTAAATATATACAATTTTTTATTTTTTGATACGTTTCCCAGTTGTACAATTATATACAATTTTTAACTTTCAAGTGTACATCAATAAAATTAAAAATTAAAATGATATAAGAAGTGTCTCACTACTTTAAACATTTAAAATTCACCTGAAGAAACCAATGTAAAGTCAACCAACTAATAAGGTACAAAGTGAAATGATAAGATGAAATAAAATATCAAAATTTTTCTGACTCCAATATTTTCTCTTGCTTAGACTCAAAAACATTTGATATTTGTGGTTTATGCAAGGTACTATTCAAGGAAAAGGGAACGTGTTTCTGCCCATAAGAGTCAAGGAAGGCTTCACAAAAGTACTATGGATTAAGGAACAAATGTGAAATAAATACAACTTGAAAGTCATCCTATCACCGATGGAAAAAAGGATAAATAAAATAAAATAAAGTCATTTACAAATCGGTGAACAGATGAGTCTTCACAGGGGAGAGAAGTTACACACACTAAAACATTTTATTTATTATGTCATCGTTGGTGAACTGGTAAAGTATTTGAATTGCTAGTAAATGACAGTGGTACCATGAATAATGGGAAATTATAAGAGTTTTAGTGAAGCCAATAAAGAATGGCTTATAATAACCCTGTAAGCAGATGATCAGCTTAGAAGTAGTAGAATCAGAATGAATACGGAGGAACAGATTATTAATAATTGATTAAAGTTGAATGGGGAAGGCATCTAGGATGGTTTCCTGTTCAAAGTTTGGGCAACTACATAAAAGGAAGTGTCCTTGGTGATCATTCAGAAGATGATATTTACTATATAGCTGAGTATATAAAAATACAATTTAAGTGAAATAAAATGAGATGGGAGCTAATTGATTTTTGTAAGTTTTTGTGTAGACTTCCATTGGAAAATATATAAAACACAAAATAAGAATGGACCAAAGTCTTAGGTAAACCTGTGTTTATGGGATAGACACACAGTAGAAAGCAAGTGTACCGAGAAGAATTACAATTACAAAGATACATTCTACTTTACCCTTTAGTGGATCATTTTATGTTTTGCATATGATTAGATTTATTATAGGTAAAATTACCTGTAGCCATAAGATGAATCTTTTTTCAAGTGAAGTGTCCGAATCATTTGTGAACTTCTGTGAGATTGGTACGAGGAAGACGTTGTATCATACTTTTTTAAGAAATTGTTTTACTGTGGTAAAAATTAACCGAGTAGTCTTTTGAACATGAAAGCAAAGCCTATCCTAGGCCTCAGATTGTGAAAGAGATAAGAGTTTCTTGACGTGCTCAGTTTTGATCGTCACCCTGTTCATCATTACTTCCCCTCTCCTGTTGCTCCTCAGAAGTATACTCACTGTGGAATATATCATTTGCATGAATACTATTAGGTTTGAAATCCGTTTATTTGGTGGAAACCCAGTTGCATTTAATTTTTCTCTTCCTTTCAGAAAATACATTATGCATAATAAATCTCTTTGTTCTCATAGTCTAAAGCCACATAATCTGTGATCTCTTAGCAACAGATGAGAGAGCATACCAGATGCATTTATTTATGTGCTCAATTTCTGAACATTAGACAAACTATACATCATTCAACAAATGCCTTAAGGTACTTTCTAGAGTCAACAGGGCTATTTAATGGCTAAACGAAAAAGGCTTAATACAATTTGTTTAGAATATTTTTAGGTGGTGTCAAAATATTTCATTGTCCTTTATTATTTAAAAAATAGGTTAAAGGTTGAAACCATTCTTCTCACCAAAATTCTACAAATAAACTTTAACAATACAGAAGCAGGCTTAAGATGTAAATTAACAAGCATGCTGGATAAATGTCAAATTTAAGACAAAGGGGAATACATTTCTTTTAAAAGGAATTGTTCCTGATCATTACGTTGATTTCTAAACATTTATGAAAATATTTGTAGGTTCAATAACTTCTCTGAATTCTTGTAGTTAAAAAGCAAACTTTTACATACTTTAAGCAGAAATTCACTGATTTCTAGCCAAGGATATCATTCTAAACTCTAGAAGTAAATTCACAGTAACGAGTCCCTTTTCCTCAAGCTCATGATTTGTCCCTTTTCCTCAAGCTCATGTACTTTGGAAGCTTGAAGTGGGAGGACAGCAGGAGTTGTGAGTTGGTTGGTGCATTACTGTCCCATGGTCACTGCAAGAAACAGCCAGAAATTCAATAGCTTAAAATAGCAGAAACTAATCACGTTGTAGTTCTTGATGCCTGAGTCCAGAGAAAGATGGAAGCATGGCTGGTTCCCTCTGGAGCCTCTGGGGGATGAGTGTGGAATCTGTTTCCTCACCTCTTTCTCTTTTATTGGCTGCTTGTACTGTTCACTTATAACCCTGTCCACCTTTGAGTCACTCTCACTCCAGTCTCCACCTGTTATTTCATTGTTTCCTTCTCTGGTTCTGACCTAGGAGCAGTCAGAATCAGAGAAAGCGATGAAATGACCTTTTTATAAGGGCTACAGGGACTACCCAGAACCTACTCAGATAATCTGAGATAATTTTGCCATCTCAAGATCATTGCTTTAATTACATTTGCAAAATTCCTTTTACCATATACAGTACTATTTATAGGTTCCAGGGATGAGGATGTGGACATATTTGGGAGTGCTATGACTGTGTCTACTTTAGTTGATTCCTTTTTTCTGTATTTGCCTTCCTTGAATTTCTCTTCTTCCAAAAGAATTTTTCCTCACTAAATCTTTCTTTTACTTTGTGCATTATTCATTTTATGTGTTTGATACCATGTAGGGGTCCTGCATCCATGACATTGGCTTTTATAATCTTTAAAAACCTACATCTGGACATTTGCGATTTCACTTCCAATTTTCACATGTGATTTATTTTGGTGCTTACTTATCATATGAATTTCAACATGTATTTCATGTGAAAACCTACAGAAAGAGAATGTCAGGCCGAGGGAAAAGCATGTTCAAAAACTATGTTGCATGTATAAACTGGACAGTCTGGAGGGAAATAGAGAATTTTGTTAGGACTGGAGAAGGTATGCCAGTTCAAAACTATTCAATTAAATTTGAATTTCAGATAAAAAATACCTTGTTTTTATGAGTGTGTTAGTATGCTCCAACTATTATATGGGTTATACTTATTCCTTAAAACCAGTTTAGTTTTATTTTTGTAATCTGAAATTTAAATTTAACTGCCTATTGGTTTGGTTTGGTTATTATTTTTGGCCATATCTGACAACCATAGACAACTAGCTCTAAATAAAGGTGTATGTGGTTGGTGATTATAGATAGGCAGTCAGGGTTATACCACTTAGGGACCAGGAAGTCAACATAAAAATATTTGCCTATTTCCTACAGACAATTCAGACTACTTGAAATTGTTAAGTTTTCAAATGATAGATATGCTCTTATTTGTGTCCCAAGATGATTACACTGGAGTCTCAGCGGGAGATGGCTCATAACACAACAAGCTTGAAATCAAGAAGACAGTATAAGTAGCTGTTTGACTGTCGTGGTGAGAGATAATGGTGACTTGGATTGGGGAGATCTTAGGAGAACAAAGTGTCAATGGAGAGACAAGTGATTGAACTCAATTGGGAGTAAGGTGGCACTGAATAGGATGATAACTGAATAACTTAGGTTCAAATAGGGCAAATAGAAGATCGGGAAAAGCTTCCCAAACCTCAAGCCTGAGTACTTTAAGTCATGAACAGGAACTACTTTTCTTTTGTGAAAACCATCCCTAAAGAAGTGGTAAGTTTCTCTCTAGGAAGGAATTGACAAAAAGAAGGGAATAAAGTTTCAGTTTGGGTAAAATTTATTAATATGCAAAAAAGTTACAGAACATTAGTGTACTTCTTCAAGTATACCCTACTTCTAAGTTATTATGAAGATGCTGGGGAATAGCTTGTATTTACCAATTCATAAGCAGATCTCTAGGAAACCAACTATTTAAATTCTAGCACCATTTTACAGTGGAAGTTCAATTGTTGCCTCACTTTTGTTAGCTTTTGCTTTCCGTAAACAAATATGCTATCAAATTTTTCTTGTTTGAAAATTATAATCATACATTTTGTAGACAGAATTTTAAGTTAACAAAAAACATGGATGTTTAGGAATAGTATGATTAGAGCAAAGTACATCGGCCTACCCTTAGGCTAAGACAGTATCTGACACATTTTTCTTGGTTTTTACTTTTATCTGAACGTAAATTCTTATAATTTTGCCTGCTGTTGGTAATTGTAGCAGCAAGTCATTCTACTCTAACAAAGGTCCCATATCACTTATGTTGTTGTGAATATTGCTGTGCTGCTGCTAAATCAAGCACCATTAATCACCAAGAGCAATTTCTTTCATTTTCCTTCCTTCTTGTAATCTCCTTCTATTTATTTTTTCCTCTAAATTACTTGAACATAAAGTTTTTCATATGAACTTTAGAAAGCATTAATGGTCAGTAAGCAATAGAGTTTCATATATAGGATAATATGTTTCAAGGACTTAGTAGGAGTATGATGAATATTTTTTAAAAAATCACTAGCAGGACACAATATGAGCACACAAGATAGTTTCATTTCCCCACAGGCTGTTCCTTGTTATTATAAGGATCTTATTGTTATCACTTATAAAATTGAGTCTTTAATTTTAAAAATGACTGGTGTCTTTGGTGATTATATATCATTTGTGCCTACAGAACCAACTTTTCTATTTGGCCTTCAATTTTGTTATAAACAGAAATGAATTGGATTGGTTTGTCTTAACATTCAAATTTCGACTATTTGTTTTCAAATGGTGAGGTATTACTTTGTAAAAACATCTGTGATTTGTGTGGTTAAACATTTTCTCAATTAAAAACTTAACAGTTAATTACTATATTCTTGTTTTCACCAACGCTTGGATTATTAATATCAACTCACTATTATAACTTGTGGACTTTATATGCTTTTTTTTAAAAGGAGGAATTGTATGAATGTTTATATAATTTTATATTGAAATAATATATTATCAATCATATCAAAAATGTTCAGGCTTTCTTTATGGCTGGATATAGGATCCTGGGTTGAAAGTTATTTTATTTTAGATTAAGAGTTGGTGACCATCCTCTTCTAGCCTGAAAGGTTTCAGAAGAGAGATCTGCAGTCATTCTAATATCTTCCCCTTGCAGGTTACAGTTTTCTTACGTCTAGCTGCTACATGAGGAGCTGGAGAATATTCTTAGCAAAGTATCTCAAGAATGGAAGAAAAAGTATCCAGTGTACTCAGCCCTACTATGAAACTATTTTATAGCTTTCATAGGAAAGCTATAACCCAATTTTAGCCCAAGAATATGGGGAAAAGGGAGAGGGAGGGGAGGGGAGAGGGGAGAATGGGTGGAGGGAGGGTGATTGGTGGGATCATGTCTATAGTTTATCCTATGGGGGTACATGTAAGTCTTTCTAAATGTAGAATATAAATGTCTTAACACAATAACTAAGAAAACGACATGAAGGCTATGTTAATAAGATGGATGAAAGTATTTCAAACTGTATATAGAAACAACACACTGTACCCCCATGATAGTATTAATACATAGTACACAGCTATGATTTAATAAAAAAAATGTTCAGGCTAATATTGAAAATAATATTCTTGTCAAAACTGCTTTTTTATCACAATTATTTAATGTAGAAATATAGATACATCAGATTCTTCAATCTAATGCCCATTTATATCTCCTTAATGTTACCTACTTGTGAAAGGGATGGTTAATATCTGTTAATTTACAGATTGTATTTAATTCTCAGGATGAGGGAAATATTAATATTCTTATTTTGCAGATGACAAAAGTAAGACTCAGAGAATTTTAAGAAAACAGATAGTAAAGAAAAAAGTAGAATGTCATTCCAGATTGTTACATAAGAACTATGAATTTCATTATATCAGGACTGGTTAGCATAAGAAGTGTGGTCTAGATGTTGTCTAGATGTGGACTATCAGATACACAAGAAACAGTGTCCTCTCTAACTCACCCTTATGATTTTCAGAATCTAACAATGATACATTTCTAAAAGATTCCCTCAATTACTCAGATATAGATATTTACTTTACAAATTATGTTATTATAATATAAAATAATTTCCCTGTATTAAATATTCAACTAACACAGTAAGAAAGTTGGTGAAGAGGTAGATTTAGCCTTCAGAGACTTGCTTTTTGCATGGCAACCCAAAATTCACCCACGTCTAGCAATTCAATAAGCAGAATGATTTATTAAGAAGCAAGAATTTAAGAGAAAAAGACTTATGCATCTGTTTTTTTGTTTGAAATCAACATATATCTTGCATCTGTTTCTTATTTGGAATCGACGTATATCTGATATATGTTATTGGGTAAAATAAAATATAAAACACACCCTTAGTTTTGAATATAATTTATTTAAGTCTACTCTGGGTAATTAACATCATTGATTTGTTAAAGATAAAATATATTGGTCCAATGAAAATGTTCCTTTTTAGTAAACATCAAATGTGCAAAAGAAAAATAAGGATATTAAAAGTCTACTGACAAGAGATAGGCATATAGAGTTAATGAACTGTGGTCCCTACAATTCATTAGTTGTCACATAGCTTCTATCTAGTGAGAAAATCAATGCAAGTGCTTTCAGATACGAGGCAGCACTGCTTCATTGAGAACTCTAACCTCAATATGTCATCACACGGTATTTAAACATTGTGCAAGATGCAGAAAAGCTTCAAGTGGTTTTGAACTTTGAAAGCCTGACAAAAGATTTATGTATTTTTCAGATTTCTTTCTTCTAGCTCTAGTATACAGTTTTGGAATATATAAATCTATCAACCGTTATTCTCCAAATGATGGTGGATAAATTGTACCAGAAATTTTACTAAACATTACACTGAGTAGTTAAATGAAGTCCTTACTTAAAGAACATATGAAAAATGGATGACTTTCAGAGTAAAAAGACCAGCCTGCTATCCATGTACCTAGCGTTAAGGTATCTGATTTTTAGTTTAAAAATTAAAGCCATCTTAAAATATTTCCCCTTAAATAATGTGACTTATGTGATTTTCTGCATCAATATTCCCAAAAAGCAGTGATGGAGGAGTTATAGATAGGCTTAGAATGAATTTAAATTGAAATCTGATTTATATGGTGTGGAGAAATTTTAGTTCTAAAATAATCTTTTCTTGGTTCAATGTGTTAGGATTAAGAATGGTTGTATAAACCTCCCACATGATTTCTCGTATAGCAATTGTAACTCTTATTTGGAGAAACTCTTGGTCCTCTAAACATTAAATCAGAAATAGATGGATGTATTTTAATGTTTCCTGGGGTTTAGATACTATGCCATCAGGATTGATAGCTAGAACTGGAGAATTTTAAGCTTAATTCAGAATGGATTCAAATTCAAAGAAATGCAGAATAATCAGAATAACCCAACATATGATTAAGATAAGGTGCTTATAATTTTTCATAACATAATAATTTCTACATGCTTTCCCCTGGTATATTAATCATGCCAACAATGTTAACACCTGTACTATTAGTAAAGCTGACAACAATATAATTGAAGATTGCAAATCAAATCAAATCACTTCTGCTATTTAGCCATTTAACCTCATATACATATTTATTTAGTCTTCATAGTTTAAGAAACTAGGTAACCAGGTAGCCTAACCTCTGTTTTATACACAGAGAACTGACTACAGCATTGACCTGACACAATTAAATATTTTGCAAAGGAATTATAACCAAAGACTCTAATTTTGGGTCCTATTCTCATTTTATTGTGTCTAAAGAGAATGCTAACTAGAAAATGTTCCCCTATTCCATTATAGAAGGTATTTTATTTTGGTTCCTATGTACAATAAACTTACAATACAGGCAAAACATCTATGGATGAAGCACATCATTGCATAAATATTTGTAAGTTCTTTTAAGATAGTATAATTGATTGAGTGACTGGACAAGATGTACTTTAGAATATGAAAAATTATGGAAGTAGCCAAAATTAAGGGTCAGGAATTTTTTTTAATGAAATGATTTAGTAACATGTAATAGTCTTATAAGGGTATGCATAAGCATTATGTTTAGAATCTCTTTTCAAAAAATATTAAGTGGATACAAATGTTTTTGATACATGGATAGCTTATATAATTCTAAAATCAGGACATTTAGCATGCACGTCACCAGAATAGTGTTCATTGTACCCAAAGGGTCTTTTTTATTATTATTAATATAAGGGTACATATGATTGAGTTACATTGTTTGTATTGGTTAGGTAAAGTCTGAGTTGTATTTGAGTCCCTCAACCAGGAGGTGTGCAATATAACCCTACCCATTGTACCCATTAGGTGGAAATTTACTGACTCCCTTTTCCCCTTTTCCCTCACCCCTTTTTGAATTTGTGTTTTTCTCTCATGTGGGCCTGTAGTTGTTCATCTACTAGTTTCGAATTAGTATTCATGATACGGGATGCTTGTTTTCCTATTCTTGAGATACTTTACTAAGGAGAATTTTCTTCAACTCTATCCAAGTAAATACAAAAGATGTAAAGTCTCCCCCTTTCTTTATGGTGAATAATATTCCCAGTATACATATGCCGCAGTTTATTAATCCATTCATGAGTTGATGGACATTTAGGTACCTACCCAGAAGAGAAAACATTATTTTACCATAAAGACATCTGCCCTTGAATGTTTACAACAGCTCAATTCTCAATCAATTCAAAGATGTGGAAACATCTAATGAGTAAATTTTGTAAGCCTCACCACCTCCTCCCACTCTCTGCCTTTTTCGGTTTCCAAAGTCCTTTACATCTCTCTCTCTCTCTCTTTTTTTTTATTAAATTATATCTGTGTACATTAATATAGTCATGGGGTACAGTGTGGTATTTTCATATACAATTTGAAATATTTTCATCAAACTGGTTAACATAGCCTTTATGTCATTTTCTTAGTTATTGTCTTAAGAAGTTTATATTCTACTTTTAGAAAGATTCACTTGTACATCTCTTTTTTTTTTTCCTGAGAGAATGACTATTATTAAGCTCCCAAATATTAGAGAGTACATGGGTGTTTGTTTTTTCCTTCTCTGAGATACCTCACTTAGGATAATGGTCTCTGCTTCATATAAGTTGCTCCAAATGACATTATCTCATTACTATTTTATAACTCAGCAGAACTCCATTATATTTACACACACACATGCATGTATGTATACATATACATACATACACATTTTCTCTATCCACTCAAGAATTGATTAATTCCATCTTGGTCAAAGGGAGTCCAGAAAAACCATAAATTCAATTTACTTACTTTAGGAGGGGTCAGACATGCCTTAGCATGCCCTCCTCCATTTTTGGAGATAATCCTTGTGACAATGAGATACTAAATAATTAACAAAACTATGACTATATAGACAAAGCTTAAATCACACCTCTAGGCCAACAATTAATTTACTTAATGGGTTACTTGAATTTTAGTAAATGTCCAATAGATAGCTTCTCTGGTTATTAGAAGTCCTTTCTTTAAGGTAAAACATTCTGATCCATCAAATCAATGTGCACTATGTATTGGCCTAGGGTCTTTAGTATAATTCTGGTCCCCATGAATGTATACAACCAAACTGTAAGGCAGTTACCTTTTAGAAGGACCTCTTGAGGCCATGTGTTCCAGGCTGGTCACAAACATTAGGCTCAGAAATAAACCTCTTTAATTATTTTACAGTGTTTTTATATCTTTTTTTTTCCATTAAAATCAACTACTCTGACTAGCAAACTTCACAAAACTTATTCATAGATTTAAAGTCTATGGATTCTATTGAGGTAAACTCATTAGAGAGTAATACATGAATTACCTTTGACCACAAAAAAATAATTTTTTAAAGTTATAAATCATGAAATGCCACATAGACATAAAAAATGTTCTGAATCATAAAAGTCAGAATTATTGGATCTCTGAGAAATTACATTAAATCAAGGTTACATATTTTAAACATAAAGCATACTCATAATTTATTTATTACATACCATATATTTCTATTTGTTCCCATCAGTGAAATATAGATGAGATGGAGGAATGAATTAGTTATGAATCACTACCTATTGAATGAATGCTAATGTTATAATATTGATTTTTATATGATTTTATCTTCAATTTTGAAAGAAAATATTGTTACATTCTTTTTATCATGCTATTTTTTTATGCCTATATTTTTGTATTTTTTGGTAGTCTACAGTCTATTGGGCTCTCTAAGTATACTGTCAACACTATTCTAACCTTTAAATTTCTAGGTCTTTTTTTCTTTTTTAAATTGTGTTTTGGAATAAGCTAATCAGTTTTCAAATCAAAGGTACAGATACAAAAAAAAAATTTATACTCAATAAGAAGCCTCAACAAACTGAGAAGGCAAGAACAAAAGGTAGAGATCTCTACAAGTCTCATGATGCTGTTGATCTTCTCTTTAATAACATGCCATTCCTGGCAAGGTTTGAGAAGTTTCTATAAAACTCTTTCTCTGAGATTGATTTTAAAATTTTGACAAATATTAAGTATTTTATATGTGAAGAAAAACTACTGAAAAAATTAGAAATATTTTATCCCAAAGTATATTTCTTTGACATATTTTGAGACAGCCACCATGAGTTTCAGAGGTAGAAGTAACAGACCTGTCTTTTTAGGGGGATATTTGCATCTGTAGATAATCTTCATTAATGCAGTAATGACTTTCCTCATGAAGATCAACTAAAATATATACCATCTATTCTCTCTGAGGGATGCTCCTTATAAGGCTTTATTTGAATGATAAAACCATCTTTGTTAGCCAAGTTTCTTTTCACCCTCCCATCTCCTGCCTTGACACCAAAACCCTGGTTGGCCACATCCCAGCTCTCATTCTTTAAAAACTTCTGTATATCTTTGAGGAGTTGGGTTTATACTCTGAAGGCTTCCATGTCTATGTTAAATAAGTAAGACAAGTTTACCTAAGTAAAAATGTGTATGCCTTTTTCTTCAACTAATCAATCTGACTCATGTCAATGATTTTTCAGTGAAACTACATGGGGCCAAGGGTCTTGATCCCTACACTAAAGAGAAAATAAAAAGTTTAGCGGTTGCAAACATGTACTGGAGCAAAATGCACAAGGCCTATAGGGGAATTTGGAACCCTTTTTTCCCCTGGAGGTGATTTTTGATTTGAAAAGTGATAGTAGTAGCAATAAACTGAGAAGCTGAACAAAGATTTCTGCCATCTTTTGAGACTTTGAGGGAACGTTTGAAATGAAGACTTTGTAAATTTTCCAAGCTATTGATTAGGACGCTGACGAATCCACACTGGGATGAAGGATGAATCACAATAGAAAACATGCTTAAGGTCTGAAGGCAGACTTCATATCGTCTCAGTCTCCAACTGGGAAAAGTAATATGAGGTTGCTAAGACCCCAGGAATACCTGCCTGCCCCAAGGAACTGTAAATTTTCTTTAAAGAAAGATGATGGCCAGATCCTCAAATTCTACCATTTTTAGTAAGCCAGATTCATTGTTGTTCTGTTAAGAAAGAACTAGTTTTAGAAGAATATGAAACTTTAAAAATATCAAAATATAAAGTGCTAGGAGATATTTTTAAGAAGGAATTTCCATGCATAGACTTCAAAACAACTATGATAAATAATCCAAGAAATTAAAGAAATGCAAAGAAAATATTGACTGAAATTATAAGGTAAAAGAAATAGGAATTTTTAAAATCTAATAACTAAAATTATGACTGACTGCAATAGATTTAATAGAAGATGATATTAAAAGCATGCACTGAGAAATAGATTTAAATTGAAATAGCCCTTCCAAATTGATGAAGGGGTGCAAGGCAAGAACTGGAGTAAGGGTCCCTAGAACTATTGGATAAGCTGGTATTGCTAAAGTAAGGAAAGTACTCAGCCACTGTCCCCTTGTTTGCTTGTTCATAGTGACTATTCCTTTGTTTGTGTCTCTATTCATTGCTACTCTAGAGGGCACAGCTAGAAGTTGTAAAGATTCTTAACTTTTCTCCATAATGTCACCTGTTCAGAACATAGTGGTAGTTTTTGAAATATCTTCAAGGTTCTGCATTCCAAAGGATTGACTGACACATGCAGACGGATTAGTCAGAGACTCAATTTGACATCTGCTACCCAAGGAACCGCATTTAGGGGGACAGCTGACCCACCCAGACGATAGCCCATACCAAAGAACTGATGGTTGTGCCCTGAAACCAGCCAATTAGCAGAGCCTGGTTGCCTCACCTTCTGTCCACGAAACTGTCTTTCAGAACCTTTGTGTCCCCAATTTTTGAGAAGGAGGATTTGAGAAATCCCTCCCTTCTCCTCACTTGTTTCTATGTGGAATAAGCTTTTTCTCTGCTACAGACCCCTCTGTCTCTGGGTATTGTCTTACTCTTGGGCAGCAGGGAGATATACCTGGTTGTGTGGCAACAGTTTCTGCTAATGTTGAAATCCATGGCAAATCTGGATCTGAATTTATTAACTATTCTTTTTTTCCTTCTCAGGAGTCATATATTTATACTGATTCACATGTCTAATACATGTGGACTTTTTTCATTCTTCAAATATTTTATGTTGATCATTTTAGGTGCTATGTGGTCATTGGCGTCATGTTGTCTTTCATTAAATAGTATGGAATTTTGTTTTAGCAAGCAGGTATTTATTAGCAAATGAATGTAATCATCTTGAAGCTCATACTTAAGCTTTGTTACTAAGCCATTATTCTAAAGCTGGGAGAGGGCTAGCATCTCTTTTGAGACTTCAATTAAATTTCTGAAACGTTAAGTTTCATTTCTTTCTTCTGGTTTGTTTACTCTCTGGTTTCTCAGTACAAAGTACGTGAGCGTTCTACTGAACTCCTAGGTACCTATTGATTGTGCAAAGGCTTGCAGAGTCTCACCTTATACATACACAACACAGCATTCATCCCCTATGCAAATTCTGAAGTAATGTTCTTTTTTTACCATAAGTAATTTGAAAAACAGATGACCCCAAAAGAAACAAACATTAACCAACCATTTAGCTAGTACATGAAATTATATGATTAACATTTCTATTCTTCCTAATCTGAGTTAAAATTTTAATATTGCTGTGTATAAAAAATATTACTTAGGGAAGAGATTTAAGTTTTCTAAGCATAAGTTTTCTAGTACATAAAATAACTTATGAAAAATTTATTTCATAAAAGTGTTGAGAAAATTAAACTGGATAATTCATGGGGTAGAGTTCCTGATAATGAAAGGTATCAATCATCAAACATTCTAATCACAATTATTTCTATTATCTTTATGTTTTATTCTCAGTTTACTGTGATTTGTATTTTTTATCTGATATAGAATGAAGTAGAGAGCTCGGCTTATATCAACTTATAACTTTCTTCGAACCTATAGTCAGAGGCATTATGGGGTTAGAAAGACTTTCATATACTCTCTGACTTTGAATATATGATTTTTTATAACATATGTAATTAAGGTGATTTTATTTCAAGTCATAAAAATATCATTTTTCTTTTTGTATCTTAACTTCCTATTGGTCTACTATAAGTTTAAATTTAGAAACTTGGATTAAATTGTAAATTATAAAATATATAGCTTTTCCTCTTTAATGTAGGTTGACTTAAAAATGATTAATATGGTTAGGCAAACATAATTCTCTCTTTTTTGCTCATTCTTACATTTAATGACTGACCATGAATACTCTTCCACATTCCCTATGCAATATTTTCCACTAGGATGGAAACAACATTGACGACCCCTCCATACTTACAAGCTTTTCAAACTCTTTCCAAGTATAAATGGCTAATTAATTCCATAAAATATAGCAATATGTTTTACAACCAAAATAACTTGCTGTTACCAAAATTATCACTGAATAAAACTTAATAAGGATAGCTATACAGAATAATTCATATAATCAAGAGGTACTTCAATCAAAACACATGTGAATTAGTATTCTAAATATTCTCACCATAACAAAAGCGTATTTTACTTATGTAGGCAACTTAAGTCTATACCTCTATGTCAAAATAATACTCTTTCTATTTTTATTTTCTTCTCTCTCTCTCTCTCCCTTTTTTTTTAATGGAGTCTCATTCTGATGTCCAGGCTAGAGTGCTGTGGTATCAACTTAGCTCACTGCCACCTCAAATTCTTGAACTCAAACTACCCTCCAGCCTCAGCCTCCCGAGTAGCTGGGGCTACAGGCACCTGCCACAATGCCCATCTATTTTTTCTTTTTACTAGAGATGTGGTCTTGCTCTTACTCAGGCTGGTCTCTAACTCCTGAGTTTAAGCAATACTCTGGCCTCAGCCTACCAGAGTGCTAGGATTACAGACATGAGCCACCACACCTGGCCATCTCTTAAATATGAGTTTTAAATAATCCATTAGTCTAAACCTGAGAATTTTGAGATATCCTACTACATTCTAATATGAGCGGAAAAAAAATTTATTTAAAATAAAGCTGAAACACATGATGAGTTAACAAATTCTCAAATCATACATAAATTGCTCTGAGTTAAAGTAATTCTTAAATCAGAATGTCATTCTAGGGATTTATGAATATTCAATTCCTCAGAATGTTTGAAATTTAAACTTCAATAGAAATTCTGATCAGATAATCCAGATCTGACCCCTGTGAACTGAATTTATCATACAATTACATTTTCATTTAGATATATGTGTACTTTAAGAAAATTATCTAATTGTGCTTACGCTGTTCTGTTTCTTTTCTTTCTTTCTTATTTTTATTTTTCCTTTTTTTGAAGCAGAGTCTCACTTTGTCATGCTTAGTAGAATGTTGCATCATCATAGCTCACAGCAAACTCAAATTCTTGGGCTCAAGAAATTCTCTTGCCTCAGCCTTCCAAGTAGCTGGGACTACAAGTGACCTCCACAACACCTGGCTGTTTTTTTTTTTTTTAGAGACATGGTCTTGCTCTGGCTCAGGCTGGTCTTGAATCTATGAGTTCAGGGAATCCACCAGCCTTGGCCTCACAGAGTGTTGAGATTATAGGTGTGATCCACCACACCCAGCCTGCCATTGTGTTTCTATGGCATAACATGCTTCAGTTACTCATTTACAGAGTTTTTCTGTGTCCACACAGGCTTATGAGGTCTGACAATTAAATCTGTGAATGGATCCTAGAAACAGTGCTACCTAACTCATTGCTGAATGTCACTATGGTCACCTTCAAGGTATTCTGCTTGGGAATCTCTGCAATGGTGCCAATGCCTAATCCACCCTTTGAAGTAATTTTGGAACTCTTTTACTGTATGGTCATCAGAGCTGTAGCTATATTACCTTTGATTTCCCAAATGCCATTAAAATAATTTCCATTCAATATTCCTTTATCTTTGGGTAAAGGAAAACTCCCTGGTGGCCAGATCAGGGGAGTAAGGAGGATGTTCTAATAAGTTAGTTATTTGCTGACTAGGGGTGCAGTGTCATGATGTAAGAGCCACAGATTCTCACACCAAGATTTTCAGTTAAGATTTTCTTGATTTTTTTTTTTTTATCAATGTTTACTTGGTCTACTATGCTCCTCATAGTCAACTGAAAATTGTGAAGCACAAGTGGACGGATTTTTGCAGTGTTTTCCACAGTTCTGCTCCTTACTGTCCTCCCTGATCTCTGTTCATCAGTGACACTTCTGTCCCCTTAAAAACATGTTTAATCCATTTGTACACTGCCATTCGGGGGTGGGAGGGGTATTATCCCCGTAAAATTAGACTAACCCTAGCATGCCCTGATTTCACTTTCACTCTTGCCAAATTTAACAAGAAATGTATTTGTTCATTGTTCTAAGTCATATACAGACGTTCTTGGGACAGTGCTCAGAAATACACACCCAATGAAGGCCATTCATCAAGACACCACTGAACATTAACACAAATATAGGTGTGAAACAAAGATACCAAAATCACAAAACCTTACATAATATTTTGTATAGTGCTGCCTACATAAGCACATGGTAGCAAGATTGTGAACTTGTCAGACTCACATGTATAGACAGTTTTATGCTCTTTGTAAACTTTAAGATTACATTTCTTCTACATGTCTGGCCTATGTATATATCAAAACATATTTTCATATCAATATCTATCTTATACATATGAGCTATACAACTATATGTACTAGATATATAAAACTATGCATCTTACATATATTAATGCCTATTAAATTATATATGTGAATAAAAAGAGGTAATGTATACAGATTGTATAATTATACTTCCTGTAATAACAAAGGACAATAGAGACAATTATATTTCCATGATTATCCCATTGTAGAGACATTTATAATCTATTATAGCCTTTTTTTAACTTATGATTTTACAGATTAATCATTTAATCTGTTAAAATGAAAAATAAAAACTATAGATATATTAAATTTAGCGAGTTTTTTTGACTAAAGCATGATTCATAAATAAGGCAGCTTTCAAAACAAGAAGAGATTCAGAGAATTTGCCCAGTTTGAATAATGAGCTTTTAGGAATTTCTTGAATCTGTCTCCCCAAAAATGTGAGTGAAGGAGCTATGAAATTTTACCCCAATATATGAGTCCACTGTATAAAGAACATTTTGAATTGAAGGCCAAGTTCAAAAAACACTGGAGGTGTGTAAGGGTTGATACTAAGGCACGGTGTTGCTAACGGCCTCCATCCAACCCCAGAAATAGCTGACCATGAGGCACTATGCCTTCCTTCCCTGCAGCAGACATCCTTACTCGATACTTACACATTTAGCCTACTTGCTCCTAGTCACGTAGCCCCTCCAACCCTAGAGTATAAATAACCCCCACAATAAAGTTTAGCACTTGCTTTCTTTTTCTCTCTGACTCTGTGTGTGTGTGTGTGTGTGTGTGTGTTTCTTCCTTATGGGCTTGTGGGGAAAAAACATCTCTCTCCCGATCCACCCCAACGAGGCTGGTTGGGGTGGTTGAGGTCCAAGACACCCTCCAGCCTACTCTTTCTCCGTCTAGCAAGATTATTGCCAACTTGATCGGGATCGTGGTAACTACAGCCCTAATTCTCCTCCTTCTCAAGCTACTATAGCTCTCTTTTCCTTTCATACACCAAACTCATAAAGCGCCGCCCTCCCCGCCCTCCCCGCTGGAGGGGAAGGGCGACAAGTGACAGAGGTGGGCTTTCCTATATCTGCATAAACTGGACTGCCCTGATTAGAGGATCAAAGGGGATGATTGACTTCTCTTCTCCCTTCCTTATTATCTCAAAATAGTTCAGAAGTAAAGGTTGTAAATATAGGTGAACCTGACTTGAATTATTGGAGTCAGAAATACCTACCTGCCTACCAGGTTAATCTACCAGTCAATTTATTTCTCCCCGTTCGGGTAGCAATTAGAAGCAAACAAGGGAACAGTGCCTAATTGTTATTATTATTAGCTACTCTGTGCCTTCAGAGAGTTTTAGGGCCTTGACACAGTTCTTGCCTTGCACCCCTTTATTGATTCGTAAAGGACAGTTTCATAAACTCTTTCTGAATACAACAATAGGATTGAAAAAAGCCTTTAGTCTACTTTTCATAAACTCTTACAAGCCAAATCAAATAGTATGCAATATATTTTGCATCACATGTATAAGATGTTCAACAGGAAAAGTGTTAAAATATTAATATATAAAATAGAATGTTATGAATCTCTTTGAACAATTAAAGAACAATTATACGAGCTTTGAAATATTGAACTTGGAAAGGAATTTGCCCAGAAATAAAATCATATGAAAGGTAGAAAACAGCTAAATTATCTGAAAAAATAAAATTACCACATCATTTAATTTTTATTATCACATGGATATTTAAAACAATTATTCTTAACATGTAATGGTGTGAAGAATCCACGTTTATATTACCCTACTTGGAAATTATTATAAGTTTTTCTGAGAGTTAGCTATATTATTAAGAATCTTCAACTAACTTGATGGGAGTACTCTGTAATTCTTTTTCTTTTTCTTTCTTTCCTTCTTCCTTTTTTTTTTTTTTTTGAGACAGAGTCTGAAGCTGTCACCTGGGGTAGAGTTCTATGTCATCATAGCTCATAGCAACCTCCAAGTCTTGGGCTTAAGCAATTCTCTTGCCTCAACCTCACAAGTAGCTGGGATTACAGGTGCCCACCACTATGCCCGGCTACTTTTCTATTGCAGTTGTCACTGTTGCTTTAGCTGGTCCGGGCCAGATTCGAATCTATCAGCCTCAGTGTATGTGGCTGGCACCCTATCTACTGAGCTATGGGTACTGCCTATAATTCTATTTCTTAGAATATATCCTAAGAACATAATTAAAGAGCTTTGTTGAAATGTGTGTGTGCATGTATACGTGTACACACACACAGAGATATGATAATGTACATTTCAAATTTTGTTTATATACATAAACAACATGTTACCAAAATCTCTAATAAGGGCATCATCATCATGATCATAGTGACAATGATAAAAGCTAATATTTATTTTAAACTTGATATAGACATTAAATATTTTCTCATTTAAATTTTCATCAAGTCCCATATGCCAAATTATTTCATTTTATTTTCTTCATATATTTACTTTTATTATATATTTTTGTTTTTGAGACAGAGTCTTACTCTGTTGCCTGGGATAGAGTTCTGTGTGCATCAACCTCGCTCACAGCAACCTCAGACTCCTGGGCCTAAGTAATCTTCCTGCCTGAGCCTTCCAAGTAGCTGAGACTACAGGTCCCACCACAACATCTGCCTAATTTTTCTATTTTTAGTAGAGTTAGAGGTCCCACTCTTGCTCAGGCTGGTCTTAAACTCCTGAGCTCCAGCAATCCACTTGCCTTGGCCTCCCAGAATATTAGAATTACAGGTATCAGCCACTGTGCTCAGCCTATACAGTTATTTAAAGAACAACCTGAGCATCGGAAAGCTAAATTAATTTGCTATAGAATATTTAATAGAAAATTAATGAAAATAAAGTTTATACCCCTCTATCTCATAATAACTTTTTATTGCATTAATAAATAAAACATTAATACATTGATATGACACATTATAATAATTATGTTTAATAATGTATAGCCTTTAAAACAAATAAAACTAATAACTGAGGGAATTCATATAGTATATGGAGCTTGTAAAGAAAAATAATATTGCAGGACCACTGCTCCAACAAGGACATTGCAGTTGTAGCTTTAGGTCTGCAATCTAATTCTGGGTCCTAAACTAACATCTGTTCCATTTCCCACTGGCAGCGTTCATTTGGGCTTTGCCAGGTGCATCCTCACCTTTGGTTTAATAAACGTCCAGTGACTGTGATCTTGGCTTCCGTCACATATTTTGCCTTATTAGGGCAGAGATAATGTCCTTGCCCTTCTGAAGGTTTGCGTCTACGTCTGTGGAGGTGAATTGACAGTCAGCTGATCAATGGGGGAAAAAGGCCAGAAATTTGCCAATTTGTACATGGACAAATGAGGACTGTAAGTCTCCAACTCAGAGAAGAACTAGATGCCTGAAGTTTTCATACCACACTGAGGTTACCAGTAGAACCAGGAACCAGGTTCCTGAAGTTCATGAGGACCAGAAAGAATATGGTCCTGGGGTTTCTGGGGGTGGAGAGGGAGAGTGGCGTCACAAACGATGGGAGAGCAAGGTAGGAAAATATGGTAAGCACAGGCTGTCTTTCTGTACAGACAGAGTCTTTGGGGGGTAATCTGAGACTTTACCTCAGAAAGAATACAGTGTCTATGCTCAACCTTCGAAAGTATCAGACTTTTAATCTCTTTTCCCTATGAGTTAATCTTTTCTAGATGTCACGTAAGGCAAATAAGATGGTCTGAGAAAATCTGTTTATATGTGCTGTTTATTTCAATAGGAAAGGGGTTAATATTATCAATACGTAAAATAGACTCTCATGAACTATAGCCCTTCTTCCTCTACAGATGGAAGTCTTCCCCACAAAGGAAAGAAATTGCTTTTTAGAACTATTTCTGTGTTTATTCTCTGAATAGCCATCTTGAAATATGCCAAAGAAATATATTTTGGGGGGTAGCATATTTTGATTTCTTACACTATATATTTTTCTTATATTTCACCTTATAAAAGCATACTAAAAATAAACTGCCTAACTGTAAATAGTATTTCTATCTCAGTTAAAGTCAACATTATAATGCATAGATGTGTGTGTTGTGTGTGTCAGGGATAGAGAAAGTGAGAAAGAGATTTTGAGGTTGAAAGAAAGAGAAAATACTAATGAATTAAAATCAGCACAAACTGCCTTTTGCAGAACTTACACACTTGTGGGGAAAACATTTTGTGAATTTGCAACTGAAAAACTTTTTGTGAAATTTGCAGTTTACTTTGAGTGAAATGAGCAACTTTTGATGGAATTTAGGCAGATAGTGTCATGTTTTATTTAGGTATAGATAGCCTTAGTTCTCAACAATTAAATCAGATGATATTAATAATTAGCTTAAGCCAAAGAAAACATATAATAATATTCATGCCAAAGAATTTTATAAAATAAAATAATGTATGCTTTAAAAGTAGAATTCATTTTACTAATTTCACAGATATACTCAGATTTGTGAATAAATAGAATAAATTTTATCTGTTTAGTTTTTCTCCCACTTTTTAAGTCAAGTATATTGGCTTGTAATTTCACATACCAATATAAAAATATTATTAACACTTATAAATTTAGCTTAGGGTGAAAAATAATGTCTTTTATCCAGAACAGTTATTACTCATATGTTAAGAAATATGATAATTGAATAGTCTCTCAATTTTTTCCTTTTCACCTTTATGTCTTTTATTATGTAATTAGCTCATTATTATATAATGTAATTAGGGTGTTATAATATGAAATGTCTTAAAATTGTGAACAAGGAATGACTCAGTCTCTTTTTCAACCTGTGTAGTTTTTTCTTTGCTTTTTGGTGACATATTTATTTGTGTATTACCTTTTTTCTTAAAATCTTTTCTTACTGAGACATTATTTTCTCTAAAAAATTAAGACTTTACATTGTAGAGTTTTAAGTTTAAAGAATTCAGCAGAATTAATTTAAATTTATTTCTTCATTCCCAAATAAATAAATGCATGTTTTCAACTATATGAGGATCCAGCAATTTCAATGCTGGTACTCGATGTTTACACAAATGATTTAAAAATGTCCACACAAAAAGAAAGGGTGTACATTGATGTTTATAGCAATTTTTTATATAATAGCATGCAGAATAATTTCACTTTCTTTAATATTTCCTCTGCTCCATCCATTCATCCCTGACTTCTCTCCCCCTATTCTTGTAAATGCTGTTCACCACTGATCATTTTACTATACTTCATACAGTTTTATATTTTTCATAATGTCCTATAGTTGGAATCATATAGGATGTAGCCTTGCAGATTAACTTTTTTGGTTTAACAATATACATTTAAAGTCTCCCTTGTCTTTACTTGGATTGATGGATCATTTCCTTTTATCATGGGATAATATTCTTTGCATGAATGTATCAAACTTTCTTTCTCCACTCACTTACTTAAGGATATCTTGGTGACTTTCAAGTTTTGTGTTAGCAATCACAAATGGAATAGCTATGAATATCTATGTACAGGCTTTTGTATAGACAGACATGTTAAATCATTTGTATGAATACTACGAAGCATGTACACTAGATTTTTTTGCTAACAGTACATTTAGTCTTGTAAGAAACGACTGTTTCCCTCCTATCAGCAGCAATGCACGACAATTCCTGTTGCTCCATGTTTTTGCCCATATTTGTTGTTGTCAGTGTTTTGGTTTAGTCAGTGTAAAAAATTGTATAGTAATATCTCATTACTATTAAAATTTGTATTTCCCTAGTGAGATATTATTTGTCATAGTTTTCAAAGCTTATCTGGGTGCTAGGCATGATTCTAGAACTCATTAACATAGAACTTCACAAAGATTGTCCCCCACCATTTTGGTAGGGAAAGGAGGATCAAGCAAGAAGAAAATAAATAATGTAATATGATGTATATTCTATGTGGGGTGAATTCCCACATAAAACTAGCTAAATGAAATGTGCTCTTTTAATTCCAGAAACTGAGTGAAAAGACGTGTGAGTCCTGTGCGTTTTATAGAGACGTAGCGACCTGGGAGACATGGCAGAGCTTGCAGGCAAAGAGTAACAACCTTCCCATCAGTTCAGGAGACATGGCTGAAAGGTTGATGTGAGTGAAAACTTCATGGTAAAAGTGGGGAGGGCTTCCAAACCACAAGAAAACAGAGTCACTGAGCCTGTTTCTCAGGAATTTAATTGAGTACATGGAAGAAAGAAAGTTTTACTCCCCTGTTTGTCTTGACCTTTAACTTTGACAATGGAAGTCAGATAATGTAGGGTTGTTTTAGGTCTTTAGAGAGGGAATAGCTTGAGGCTAGTCTTAAGATGGTTATCTTACTTTCCTGGACTTTCTGTCTTTTGCTTGAAGATAGTCTTAAGATGGTTATCTTACTTTCCAGACTTTCTGTCTTTTCTATAGTCTAAGATAAGAATAAAGAATGTTAAGATTTATTGACTAATGTGATGTACATGACTAGCTCCCAATAAAAAGGGAGTTAAGAATAAAATAATTTGCTATTTGCCACCAAAGAGCAGTAGCCGTTTCTTGCTTTCATATAATTCCAGGAGCCAGCTTGCACCCGTGGCCAAGCTGTCCTCTCCCTGCAAGAAAGTACCACCCAACAAATGGCATAGTCAAGAATTCTAATAAAGTGTAGTATTTAAAACTTTATAACATATGATATTTTGTAATCTAAATGATGACAAATGACACAATAAAAGAAATATGGGGTAAGGAAATGGATGTAACTACACCTGTGGGGATTTTCCATAGTCCAAGAGAGGGAATATGAGCTAGGGTATTTGCTGTAGGGTTAGTAAGTAATGTTATTAATCTGAGAGATTGTCTTAGATATGTGGTATAATAATAAGACAAATAAAGAGCTATTCTGAAATTTTTGGCAGGAGCAACTGGATGGTTGGTATCACTATTTACTGAGCTGGTAAGAACTCAATAAAGAAGTTGAGGAAAGGCTGAATCAGGAGTTTCTTTTACAATCTGTAATGGTTCTGTAAAGACTAAAAATTCATCATAAAAACCACAAAAATTGTTAATTAATTCAACCATTATTTCTCATTTTTCTAATATAGCCCACTGCTATTACTGGAGTAGCACATGTAGAACACAATTTTATTATAGAAATGTAAATTACTTCACTGCTTGGGAAGAACAGAGGGAATTAAAACTGTCTCCTTGTCTACTTATTCATATTCCTTGCCAACAGTGTTTTAATATTCAGATGCTAGAGAAGAAAAAAAAATGAAAAAAGAAAAAAACTCTATAGTGCATCCAAGATCTAAAAACGCAGTCACAAATCTTTATCATTTCAAACTAAACTTTTCTAAGACTCATTCATACTGTTCAAACACAGATGTGCTTTCAAGTTAAGATTTTCCCCATACTTGATTTAACATAGTTATATAGTTTATGCTCAAATTAAATTCCTTTCCATCTTCTTCTGATTTGCATTTTAACAAGAATAGCTTAGAGTTCCAGGTGTGAATGCATGAACTCACATTTGAGGTTGTTGGGATGGTCGAGTGGTAGATATCAGAAAATGTTCAAATCAATAATAATACTGAGGAAGGGAAGAGATTTGAAACCATTGGTGATCACTTAGATATGGGTTCTAAAGGCAGGATGGAATATGGAGAACTCTCAGAAACTATGATGGATACATTAAATGTTTAAAAAATCTACTAAATACAACTGTTCACTCATTTGGCTGGCATTTCACATTAACAGACATTGAAATGTCATTTGAGAAAATAACTAAGTACCTTGAATTCTTATTGGCTTTAAAAATATTTTTCAAGGATTATATTTTTTAATTTTCTTTTTTCTTTTTTTTTTTTGTTTTTTTGAGATGGAGCCTCAAGCTATCCCCCTGGGTAGAGTGCCATGGCATCACAGCTCATAGCAACCTTCAACTCTTGGGCTCAAGGAGGTCTCCTGCCTCTGCCTCCCAAGTAGCTGGGACGACAGGCGCCCGCCACAACGCCTGGCCATTATTTTTTGGTTGCAGCCATCATTGTTGTTTGGTGGGCCGGGCTGGGGATTCGAACCTGCCACCTTAGGTGTACGTGGCTGGCGCCTTATCCGATTGAGCCACGGGCGCTGAGCCAATTTTATTTTTTCTATAAAGATTTTTAATAAATGAAAATAAACTAATTTCTTAGGTATCTGTATTATTTGTTCATAGCTTCTTAGATCATTTCCTCAAGGAAATTTTCTTTTGAGAGATTATTAAAATATATAGATTCACTTCTGTTTTAATAGTTTTATTTCTAATCTGATTTTTAATTCAGATTAAATAATTTTTATATGTTGTATGAATTGCAACTTGACTGGATTAAGAAATATATAGACAGGTGTTAAAATATTATTTATGGATGTGTCTGTGAGGTTGTTCCCAAAAGAGATTAGCATTTGAGTCAGTAAACTGAATTGACAAGATTATGCTCACCTATGAGGGTGGATTTCATACAATTGATTTAGTGCCTAAATAGAACAGAAAGCAGAGGAAGGGTAAATGAGTATTGTTTTAGAGCTGGGACAGTCATATTCTCCTGCCCTCTGGGCATCTAGTTTCTGAGGCTCAGGCCTTCAAACTTGAGGGAATTTCATCATCAGTTTTCCTGGATCTACAGCTTACAGTAAGCTGAGAGTTTAATTTCTTGGCCTCCATTATTGCATCAGCCAATTCCCATAGTAAATCTCCTTTATGAATCTATATTTATCCTATTGGTTTTGCTTCTCTAGAGAATCTTGACTAACACAGGAACTAATTACTTTTTGTCTTCAAAATGGTTTCCACTTATATGAGATCTTCATTATTAATTTCAGAATCAGGCTTTCCTAATATATGCTAGCCTATTATTAAAGATTAGTGATATTTTCTAAGAAATTTAGGATTTAAATGTATATTGAAATATATGTAGTATAAACAAATGTTGAAAAATGCACAAGAATGAATCAGTGATAAATACCTTATTTCTCACATTTTTGTTGTTTAATAGAATAAAGTGATGTGGAGTATTATTTTATTCCACATAATTGCACAAATAATGTGCAACTACACGCTATTTTCTATATGAATATTATTTTTAATCAATTTTTCTAAAAAAGATATAATTAAAATTTATACAATAGTCTAATATATACATATATATAAATTCTAGAAAATTCTCAAAACATATTTGTTTCATTTTAAATAAATCCTTTGTTAACTGAAAAATGTATCCCACAATCTGTAAAATACTAGCTGTATATTATCCTATTATTAATAATAAATATAGTTACTCTTTTCAAATGTACAGTTTCTGTGAGGTAACTTTTTGCTTTAGGACTCTTTATTCAAATTAGTTTGGTAGTTTTTTCATTCCTTAAAAATAAGTATATTTTCTACTTTATTACAAGTCTTTTTGAGTACAGGCAGTTCCCGAGTTACAAACATCCAACTTACAACTCACAATTACATATGGAGGCTGTTACAGGTTATACAGGTAAATGTATCTGTTCCAATTTACATAAAAATTCAGCTTAGGAACAAGCCTGTAGAACCTATTTCATCACCAGAGAACTGCCTTTAATTCTACTAAGTTTCACTACAGCAAATGGGCCTGCATTGTCCTTCCAGGATGTGTTTCTCCTCAAATATCTAACCACTATTAGATTCTTACATATATTTCTTCCTTCCTTCTTTCCTTATTTTTTCCTTTTCTTTCTTTCCCTCTTTCCTTCCCTCCCTTCTATCCTTCTTCTATCTTCCTCCACGTTCCTTCCTTTTCAATTTATTTACTTTTTAAGGAATTCACCTTGATATATAAGAAAGAATTTCATCTAAGTAATTCTTCAATCTAACTATATACAGGGTGATTTTGTTTCTTTATTCTGAGAAGATTGATGTACCAATTCTGCTAAATGTAGACAAACTCACTCTAAGAAGTGTGTAGATAAAATATCTACTAGCCACTAATAAAAACTACCCAATGCTTCCTCATCACCTACACAATAAATCAAAATGCGCATAAACTTTGTCAATAAAATTTTCTTTTGAAGCCACATTTATATTGGTGTGAAATTGGAGACAACCTTCTTAGAAACTCTTTACTTAATTTTCATATAATAGACATTATTGTTACCATGTAAATTAGCAAGGCATAATGTGTAGTTCAGCACATTTTAATTTTGGTTTTTCTCCCATAAGAAATAAGCTTAGCAGTTTATTTTCTATCAATTGCATTAAATATAATTAGTCTTAAATAATATAATTCCAAAGTTTTCTTTTCAATTAGACCTTTAAATACCCTTTATATACTTGTAGCAAAAACTGCCTGTAAGTCTGTGTATAATATCTAAACAAGTGTCATTATGACCTAAAAGCTTTGTGTCCTTTATGTACTTTAGTCTGAAACAGTTACTGCTACTATTACATTTTGCAATTACAGTGAAGTGAGGCAGAAAATAGCAGTTCAAAAAATGTATTCATGTAATGAAGTTTGAACCATTACTTTCAAGGCTGTTGTTATTTTAGTAAATATTTAATCTTTCTAGCAGCATGGGCTCCTAATTGATCTTTAAGTATTATTGTTCCTGGACATTTCTAATAGACTTCTAATTGCTACATTAAGGCAGTTAGCGAATAAAGTGTAATGGATGGTGGAGACTTTTACAGTGTACTAAATCATCAGAATATGGCAAAATTCAGAACTCATTTTTATGATTGGAATCACAATACACTGAATGTGTATTGTGTCCATCTTATTTTAAACAGTTTTAACAATCTAAAACTCCACTTACATCCGTTTTATTTTAAAGAGATTTAACAATCTAAAGACAGGTAAGATAACATATTCCACTTATGCCCTTAGTGTATGCAATACATTTTTTATGAGTGATTAAAAATTTCTTAATAATAGCTATTTTTGCTATTTCTCAAGTTCTTACATATTTAATCTTAAATTGGATTTGGATCACTTTTAATTGCCCTCTATTTACTTGACTGGTAATGAGTGAGCCATTTTCACTAATTTATGGGGAATTCACTGAGCTTCTAAAGAATGTTCAAAGCAAACTATAGAAATATAAAATGAAGCCTTTCATTTATTGCTAGTAGCAGTTATATAGATACTTGAAAAACAAAACAGGGTGGCGCCTGTGGCTCAAAGGAGTGGGATGCTGGCCCCATATACCAACGTGGTGGGTTCAAACCCAGCCCCAGCCAAAAAGACTGCAAAAAAAACCCCGAACAACAATCTTGCCTTTTCTCATCCACTTTTGTTACTAATTTTCCATCTCACTCACCCTCTTGAGCATGAAATTGTTGTAGGTGCCAAAACTCTTAAAATGTGGTATTATAAATGTATCACTCTCTTCTAGAATTCTAGCTATTGCCATCTGTGAAATCCTATATTTTTCTAATAGACGGTATAATACTTCTAATAATAAAATTTGTTAATAAAGAGTTATTTTTTCTTCTAAGAAAGCACAAATTTTCTATGGAGAAACACTGCTCTTCTACCAACAGTTAGGAGGTACTTAACTCATGGATGTGGATATTTGTCCCGAGAAAAGAACACTATGCAGTTATGGCTGTTTTAGCCTTACTTGCACCTTTTCATGGGATCATCAGAGAGGTTTTGTCCTCCTGCCTCTTGATACCATTTTTTTTGAGACAGAGCCTCAAACTGTGCTCTGGGTACAGTGTGGTGGCATCACAGCTCACAGCAACCTCCGACTCCTGGGCTCAAGTGAGTCTCCTGCCTCCATCCTCCCAAGGAGCTGGGATTACAGGCACCCGCCACAACGCCCGGCTACTTATTGGTTGCAGCTGTCACTGTTGTTTGGTGGCCCAGGCTGGATTCGAACCCGCCAGCTCGGGTGTAAGTGGCTGGCGCCTCAGCCACTTGAGCCATAGGCACTGAGCCAATATCATAATTTCTAAGGACAGAGTAGAATCTAGTTTGCCACCATATATGAAATATCTACCCAATAAGAAACACACTACAAGGAAAGAACCTTGAGAGACACAGCTGGAGAGACAGTGTTCTAGTGACTAGAAACAAATTCACTTCTCACTTCCATATGTTAATCTATACATTCACTTTACTATGTATAATTTTTAGTTATGTTTTTATCACATAAAATAGAAAAACAGAACTAAAATAAGAATAAGCAATTTGATTGTGGTGCATAGGTTGGGAGCAGTGAAGGATAACATTTTCTAAATGTCTTGGGCTGGGAATAAGAGGGTAGATTTTTTTTTTTTTTTATAACTAGAAATTCAGCAATTGAAACTAAGCAATAACAAAGTGTGTTGCTACTGAAAACCTATCTTACTGTTTAGATCACTATTTATCGATCTAAAGGTTTTGATAATTTCAGAGAAAATATGTCAGATTAATAAAAACCTATAAAGAAGAGACAAACTACCAAACTTGGCACATCTGAAATGAGAGAGGGCTTCTGTTCTCATAGAGAAGACATTGTGTCTGAAGTTAGAGATATAAGATGTTTGGTGTAGAAATTATCATGTTCTATGTAGAGTCTGAAAGGTGGGATTCTTTTCCTAACACTCAAGAGGGCATAAATAAAGGAAGCAAGCTAATCAGTCCCTTGAGGAAGCTCTATTTTGCTTGTTTCCTCAACCAATGTAAAAACTCTGTTGTAAACAAAGGGAAGGAGAAAAGCTACTCTTATTTTTTTCAGTGAAATATTCAAAAGAGCCAATGTCAAAGTCAATTAGCATCTGGGCATAAGGAGTAACCAGAACAAAATTGCACAAAGAAATGGCCAGCATGTATAGAATTATTTTTTAAAGATTTTGTGCTTTATCAAATTATTTAAATGTCATATATTAAAGAATGATCTTTTATTTTGACATAATTTGTAGTACTGATCATACTAATACTACATAAGATTCATAATACTTTTTTTTAAAAAATAGATAACTTAGTGATTGAGTTCCTCCTAATTAACCTTCACAGCTTTTATGTGGATACATAAATGTGCTCATAAATGTATTAAAGTATTGTGTCAATTAAGTTAAACATCATTTTCCTTTTTACTCCTGAAGGGTAATTTTTACTGATTTCACTTTAATAAATAATTATGAGTAATTCATGCGATTAAAATTGTCAGTATTCGTTTAAAAATATTATAGACAGTTAAAACGTAAATATTGGTTGTTTCTCATTTTCTTTAAAGTCATTTAATCTCAGAATTGTATTGTGTCACACTACTTTTCTTTATACTTTGTCCAACAGAAATAGATAATCAAAGTTGGTGAAAACATGATAGGCTATTACTTGAATAAAAAAAAGTTCTTCATTTTGCAATATATTAACTAATTCAACAGATTTTACTAACTTTCAATTGCGACTCAAATTTAGAAATGTATTACTATATGACAGATGAAGTGGTTCATGTTCCATTTAGGCCATCTCCAAATACCATAAATCTGAAATGATGAGGTGATCACATCTATTAACTTTTGGATTCAAGAAAAATCTAATTTTTATTGAAATTGCTTATTAAATTTGGTCAATTTTTATAAGGTAATTCATTTCCCCACTATCACTGTGATAAGAGAAATCAGAACTGTTTAATTATGAAAAAAATACATGTTGAATAACTGGCTAATTAAAGTCGCTAAACTTCTTGATGTCTTCCTAATTAAGCCCGAGGGGAATGGAAGGTTCAATTACTACAAACCATGTAAATACACTGAATGCTACAAGTTGAAGTTTGTTCTATACATCTAAAGCTTCTGAAGTCATAGTGCATCCACAGAAGAATAACCCAATCTGATAATTTATTTTGATGCAAATAAGCAAATAAGTTTGTCTTTAAAATCACTTTAAAGGTTAAAAAATATAAAGGCTGATGGAAAAGGTGGTTTGAAATTATAAGACTTTTGTTGTCAAAGACAATATACAGTATTGTTAAGTAATTTGACCAAGGTCAACCACTACATAAATATTATTACATGAATCTGTTAACATTTATTTTTACAGCACAGTTGGTGGAAAGAGATGGGAAGGTAAGAAGACTGAATAGAAGTTATTATATTCTACTGATTTTTCATAAGTTTTAGTATTAGAAAAATTTAGAAAATATTGAAAATATAGAATCGAAAGCTAATATTAAGTTTCCTACATGAAATATTTGCCAAAATTACAGTGATTGGATAGTTTCTTTTTGCCTCAAATACTATTATTTACAGAATCAACTTAAAATATGATTCCAAAGAAAATTATCTGGTTGAGGTCTGTTCATTTCTATGTATGTTATTTTGAAAGAATATGAAATTACATGTTTTCAATTGTTTTGTTAAATTATAAAAATGATTTACTTCTGCATGTTGGTAAATGTCCCAGGTTTTTAATAGGGATATGTTTAAAATTTTGCTTTTTGCAAATGTTAGCTTAAATGGGTGGTTTATTGTACTGTAGCAAATAAGTCCCCTACCCTTTGCCTTTGAAAAAGAAATTTTTCTTGGGTGCTTTAGTCCCTGCCCCTGCAAGGGTAGGGAGGTTAAATTCCAAGAAGAGGCTTGAAGATAAGGAATTATGTAGGGAGGGGTGGATTCCAGAAAAAGCCCCTGGTAGAAAGTCCCAAGTTCTCAGAAACGTTCTCAACTTATGTACCTCCACCCTGAACTATGTAACCCCCTAGTGTGATCCCTGATCTAATGTTACCCCTGCCCTAAGCTAACCGCAATGTTTGGCTTCTGTTTTTGCTTGCTTGCTGAGTTACACAAAAAAAAAAGGTATAAAAAGGCCACCTGTGTTCCATTCAGGGCTGATTGCTTTCCAAAGCAAAGGTCCCCTGCACAGGTGTAATACATTTCTACTTAATTATTGTATCAGGTGGGGTCTGAGTCTCTTTCTCAGCTATGCGAGTCACAGCAAGACTTAAAAAGTGTGATCTGTTATTACAGGAATGTAAAACTGAAATAAATGACAGAATGAAATACGTACATCTTACATGCCAGAGGAATACGGGGAATAAAGGATTATGATGCCAGATGTTGAAAAAGTGCTTAATCACATACAAGTAATAAAATAAAATACAATTGAATTTTATTTTCTAATAACAACAATATGTTCTTACATAGGCCTCTGATTATGATTTTATTGAATGTGTCTAAAATTTTTTGGTAGACGTATCACAGCTTTACAACTCATTTCTACAACTAGATTAAAATAGAAGTTTCTGACCAAGTTAGAAGGGGCTTTTACTCTATAAGCAGAAGAAGGCAATTTTAGGGAATGAAAAGATACTGATAGGAAGGAGTTTAAAAGGCTCTTGGAGTGTGTAAGGAATTAACAAGATGTCTAGGGTGCCTGAAGTACAGATTTAATCAGGAGGAGAAATGTGGCTCTCTAAAACTAGGTCAAAAAGAAACTTGAAATATGGAATTTGGATCTGTGCTGTTTACAAATAAATGTCTATGAATATATTTGGCAAGAAGGTAAAATTATATTAGCTTTTTAGGATGATTAAAATATTAGCAGAATATGATGCTGTGGAAAATCGTTTGTAGCCCAGGCCAGCATTAAGGAGCTCATTTAGGAGATAACTGATAATCTCGTCAAGAAATCATCTCTTCTGGATGAGATTTGAAATTAAACTGAGCAAACTTCTAATTATAGCTTTGCTAACTAGCACCTATAAGGGACTTGATCACACTAGAAATTATGAGTTAGGCCTAGTGAACACCGAGATGTGGTACTATGTTCTCTGCATGTGCGGGGAGCACAAATACACATGTGCTCAATCAAAATGCAGTATGGGGAGTTGAAGAGTCAGTTCAGTCATAACCACCAATAACAATGATGAGGACTAAATGGGAGACTGTGGTTTCCTGAAGACAGAGAAGACAGAAAAACAAAAATAGATTTGAGACAAAAGACCGAATTTAGCTTTGGATATTTGGAGTTAGAGGCAACAGCAGAAAAATGTGTAATTGATCTGTAGAAGGATCTGATGAGGGGTGGAGAAACCAGTAAGGAACAACAGGGAATAACATGAAGATGCAACAGGGTACAAGAGCAGAGCACGGGTCTGCATGAGGAACTATGGAATAGAAAGTTGATTACATGAGAATGACATTCCAACTTTTAGAACAAATGGAGGTAAACAGCTTTTAACTAGCAGGCATTTTAGAAAATGCATATGTAAAAGTATTGGATAGAATAAATCAATGGCTCAGAAATGGTTTATAGAAGCATCATAGCAGTGATAAAATAGGAACATTGCTAGTATAAGGTAGAATTTAATTGTACATATAGATAATACAGACACTTTAGTGGTAAATTTATTTTACTCCCATTTGTGTCTTCTCAAAGCTTTGAGAGATGACTCCAGTTTCGCTGTCTGCAGACATCTCCCCAAGCCCTTGGCAGGCCTCATATTCAATACATGTTCATTAAGACTCTCAACTCTCTTTGGGCTATGAGAACTAGAGGCACATGGCATATTTGGGGAAGCAGAGTCCACGAAGTGGGTGTTGACTCTAGTCTATGCCTTCCTAACCAACCCTAGTACACTTTAAGAACTGCTGTAATTATTATCAGTATTACTCTTAAATATTACTTAAGGACTCCTTGTCAAGGGGAGTCTTATTTTTATGCCTAGCCCCTGTAAAGCATCTATTTTACCTGGGGATAAAGTGGGGAAAGTAATAGAAAAGTTATCAATTATCCCAACTCTGAAAGCCATAAATACAATTGTGAAATACAGATTGCTTTGGGTCCCAAACCTCAGTAATGTCATCACTTTTATACCCTCCAAAGCCGTTAATTTTTGATGTTAACTTATACTCTGATTACTTCTGCATGGCCTTTCACCTAACTAATCTACTTTATGTAGGAAAATCAACAATATCCTTCGATAGTCAATGTACCAAAAATTTACAGATGACTCCAGTTATTTTGCTGGGTCATTAAATGCAAATCCAGGGGATTTGGTCTTCCCTTGCAATTCAACACTCATCCAATATGTAGATGACTTTCTTCTTTCTTCTAGAAAATTCAATATTCCTTTGCAAGACACTCAGTACTTATTTGGAAATCTTGATTCTGAAGGAACATAAGGTATCAAGAGATAAAATATCCTCCATCACCTATAATGGTAGAGCTAATGGGATAATAAAGTTAAAGATTGCTAAAATGAAGAAGGCACTTAATTTCCCATGATTTGTTTTATTCCTTAGGTTCCCATATAAAATTACAACGGGTTGAAACTCACAAAAATTCTCTATTTTGGCTGGTGGCTTGAAGATTCTAACCTGATCAATTCGGACAATCTAAATATTGCAAAAGACTTATATAAATTATATAACAACATTTATAGGTCAAGGCTGTTTTCTAAAGGGCCATCAATGCTTTCACCCCAATATCAGCAAGGACCCTTATCATGGGCCTAAGCATTTGTAATTACAAACACTCTGCCGCCAATGAAAATATGTATATTCTTATTATGGAAGGGAAGAGTACCTTTCCTTATCTTGTTATATGCTCTAATAAACCCAAATAATCTTAACTCCATCTGATACATCTGGTGTACATGAGATCATTAGCCCATAAGTAAAAACCCTAAAACTTTCCTCTTCTCAGTTAGACAGAAAATTATCTTCATCGAAAGGTCTCATACAGACTTCCAAAATATAAATTAAGGTGACAATCATTATCGTGAAATCTGGATGACCCCTAATGATACATATTTTATTTGTGGCAACTGCATACATTAATAAATGTATCTGCCTGCTAATCGGACAGCGCCCTGTTATATAGTTAACTTCATTAGCTCTTATCAAATGTTTAATGAGACGACCTTCTATCTCTCACTTTCACCACTCTAATACACGGAATTTCCCTTCAACGCCAAAAAAACCATGAAGTCCACCCCTGAAACCTACTTTGGCTAGCAGCTTGAACATTACAATGATTCCTATTTTGTCTCTAATCATGTTTAAAGGCAGACTCTGTCTTAACTAACAGACAGGACTGACCAAGGGCTTGCATTTTCCTGCTAACGTGGCTTGCCCAAGCTTTGGTCAGGCTTTTATCCTCTTAACAGGACTCTGAACTCTGGCTCATCCTTAAGCGCATTCAAGCTGACGTCTTCCTGTAATAGCTCATTCTGAACCACAAAAATGCATATTTCCTAATAAACCATTTGATCATGCTGTTTACCCCTGTCTTTTGCCATGATTCTCTGAAAAGTTCCTACTGACCCTGATTACTCCTCCAAACAGAAAGAAAGCCTTTTTCTGTTTGACTTTGAGCTCCCTGCAGATTCTCATGTGGGAACATTCTCTGTATTGCATTTTTTTTTTTCTAATATACTCTCTCCTTACCTAGGTCTGAATTTTTTTTTATTTGATCTCATTTATGCTATAGTTTTGTAATAATTTACTAAAAATATTACTGTGTGAATGTTGAAGTTTCTGTTTCATCAGAGAGTTAAGATCTGTGCAAATTGTGTGGAAGTCTACAGACAAAATGGCCTTTCACCTCCAGGCTGTTGCTCCCTACTCAAAGGGTCCCAATTGCTGTGTCCCGGGGCCACAGTCAGTACTGCCATTGCTATTACCTAGATGCTGCCACCCTTACCTGTTATCCTTTTATGCCCACACCCTGCCTGGACATCTTCCCTGGACCCCTCAGCCCTAAGTTGCACAGACTGATATTTGTGTGCTGGGTGGCTGTGTCGGCTGTTCAGCCTGAGTGTGGCTCACTGCTTCCCCTCAGTAAACATCTCCTCTCATTTACCACGCCCAGGGCCTGAGCCTGCATGAACTACACTCATCACATCTCCTCCACCTCCCTGCACAGGTCACTCACTTCGCTATCTCTGGGGTTTCATGACTGTAGATAGCTGGTAAAGATGCAAAGTAAGTTATCAAGAGTTCTGTAGGTAAACTTGGAAAACTTATAAGCACATTCTCATGTGTTCCCGCAATTTTAAAAAGCTGTTTTCCTCTAAGATTATACTCTGAAAAAGTAATTATATTTAGATAGGTATAACATTACTTAAATCAATAATGTTAAAATTCATTATATTTCTACACTGTTTAGAGAGTGACCAGATGAATTTCAAAGAAGTTAGGTTCTACATTTCTTTATATTCATAGGTAAACCTACATAGTTGATAGTGAAGTGTAATATGACTTATGAAAGTATAGCAGAAGTCAGTGATAAATGTCGGTTCCTACTTTCTGACCACGTGGGGGAAGAAAACGTGTAATATATACATGTTCTAGGTGATTCATTGACACTTTTTAGAATAACATCTCATATAGGTTCCTTAAAACACTAGGGCCACATATTTTTAGCCTGCCTGCCTGCCTTCCTTGTTTCCTTCCTTCTTCTTTCTTTCCTTCCCTCCTTCCTTCCTTCCATCTTAGATTATCTTGCTCTCCTGCCTGGGCTGGAGTGCAGTGGCATTGTCATAACTCACTACAACTTCAAACTCTGGAGTATAAGAGATGCTATCGCCTCAGCCTCCTAAGTAGCTGGGACTACAGCTACCACAACACTTGATTAATCTAGCTTTCACTCTTTCTTTCTTTCTTTCTCTTCCTTCCTTCCTTCCTTTCTTTCTTTCTCTTTCTTTTGTTTCTCTCTTTCTTTTTGGGGGGAAGGGGTAGAGATGGAGTCTTACTATTTTGCTTAGGCTAGACTCCAATTCCTAGTCTCAAGGAATCCTCTAGCCTTAGTCTCCCAAATTGATAGGATTACAGGCATGAGCTGCTGTGCTTGGCCTCACATGTTCTTTTTAAAAATAAAGAATTGCGGCTCGGCGCCTGTGGCTCAATCGGCTAAGGCACCAGCCACATACACCTAAGGTGGTGGGTTTGAACCCCCCCAGCCCGGGCCTGCCAAACAACAATGATGGCTGCAACCAAAAAAAAAAAATGGCCGGGCATTGTGGCCGGGGCCTGTGGTCCCAGCTACTTGGGAGGTGGAGGCAGGAGACTCACTCGAGCCCAGGAGTTGGAGGTTGCTATGAGCTGTGATGCCATAGCACTCTACCCAGGAGGATAGCTTGAGGCTCCGTCTCAAAATAAATAAATAAATAAATAAATAAATAAATAAATAAATAAATAAATAAATAAAAATAAAGAATTGGGCAGTGCCTGTGGCTCAGTGAGTAGGGTGCTGGCACCATATACCGAGGGTGGTGGGTTCAAACCTGGCCCCAGTCAAAATGCAACAAAAATATAGCAGAACATTATGGCAGGCGCCTGTAGTCCCAGCTATTTGGGAGGCTGAGGCAAAAGAATTGCCTAAGCCCAGGATTTGGAGGTTGCTGTGAGCTGTGTGATGCCATGGCACTCTACTGAAGGCCATAAAGTCAGACTCTGTCTCTAAAAAAAATTAATAAAAATAAAGAATTAATAATTGTTTGTTAGATGAATAAGTCTGGAAATTCTCAGGCAAATCAAAATCAAATACATTTCCTTACATCAGGTATTCTCAGAACTTTCACTATACTATTTTATGAAGGAGAATATAATTGGCAGAATTTTGAAAATTAATTTCCTGTTAGAAATCATTTTTCATGAAGTTATCTTTTTTATTGTTTGGATTCATTGAGGATATAAAGAATTAAGTTACACTGATTGCATTTGTGAGATAAAGTCTCTCTTATACTTGTGTCCTGCTCCCAAGAGGTGTGTCATACACTGTGACCTCCTCCCTCTCCTGCCTCCCTTCTCCCTGCTCCCTCATTCGCCTACCCCACTCCTTGTATTAGCTCATCTACTGCCTTCTTCATGAAGTTTTTTTTTTTTTTTTTAGATCTGTATTCCACAGAAGACACATTTATAAAGATTACCCTAGTGAATGGCAATATTGTAAAAATGACTTTCTCTTTTCAACAGAATCCAAACTATTGGATTTGGCCAGCAAATGCTAGATCAGGCTTAAATAACTATTTAAAATCATTTCATATAATGAAACTAGTTAAAAGGAGTGATATATTTCTTTCAATTGTAGGTAAGAAACAGCTTCCAAGAGAACATGACCTATTGAACTCATTTGAAAGTAGGAAGCTAATAATATCACATAATAGTTTAAGTAAATGACCAGTTGAATGGAACGATAATTCCCTTACAGAATCATGCATTTTTATTGAGATTGAAGTTGACTTTCAATCACATTCAAAAAGCTGATATCCTAGAAAGACCATTTAGGGAACTGAAGTTTTACGCAGTCAAAATGTGTTTAATCCAATTTAATTTGTGATATGTAAAAGATAAAAAAAATGAACACTTTAAGGAGAATTATGTTATAAATGCAGGAGAAATATTAATAACTTAAGAAATGAGATTAGCTATAAAAAGTAAAAAATGTCAGGCCTTAATAGCTGTATGTTTCTGATTCAGGGCTAATGAATGTATTCATTATAAGGTCAGGGAAATTTAGCAGAATGGAAAGTCTAAGAGGTCAGTGGCTGGGAAGCTAGGTGCTCCATTAAATTATTGACTAGATCACCTTGATGACCTTTGTGATTAGAGAATGAGAGGAAAAATCTTTCAAAAATTGCTGACCAAGACTGACCTCTGGTCTCTTTTAAAAATTTCTTTTCATTCTTATAAAATAGAAGCATAAAGACTATATGAATGTAATAAAAAAAATAAAGTTCTTAAACAAAACTAAAGAGCAACTTTTAATGGGGCAAAATAACTCCATATTTGGAGCTTGAGCCTTAGTGTAATATTTTATTATTTATCCTGATTATTATTCTCTGAATTTTTTGTAATTAAATTGGAAAAATCTGACCCATTGTTACTTTAAAAAATTCTTCTGTTCCTTCCTCTCTTATTCTGATATTTTCATTTTCCATGTGAGAATATGTACTGTCTTTCTTGTAATTGTCTCACAATTCTTGGATATATTCTTCCATTTCTTTTCATTCTTTTTTTCCTTTGCCTTTTAATTGGCGGTGTTTCTGCACCTTACTTTCAATCTAAAAGTTTCCTCAGGCATTTTCAGCTTACTGATCATCCTATCAAAGAAATTCTTTATTTCTGTCACATTGTTTTTGATTTCTAACATTTCCATTTGATCTTGCTTGTACTGCCCATTACCCATCTATTCTTATATGCGGTCTACATTTGTTGTCTATTCTTTCCATAAGAGTTCTCTCTGTATAAGTCACAGCTATTTTAAATTATCTACTTTAAGATGTCTGCCATGTGTGAATCTATTGACAGTACTGCTTTGTTTTCTCAGACATTTTTTTTTCATCTTATCATACCTTGCAAAGGGAACTGATAAACAGACCTTTAGTTTAAGGTTTTATGTTTACCTGACTTGATTGCATAGGCTATGTTCATGATTTGTTGTTTTGGTAAAAGTACTAAGCTTAAATTTTCACTAATGTACTGGCTTTTGCCACCTATGCTATCTTTAGATATCCCTGGAGACTTTTTTTTTTTATTTCAAGTTAATATGAGGGTACAAACAATCAGGTCATAGTATTTGAATTTGTTGGGTAGAGTCCCTCTTATAGTTGTGTCCTGCACCCATAAGTTCTGGCATACACCCCTACTTTGTCCTCATTAAGTGGGAGGATACGCAACCTCCCATTTCCTTCTCCCTTGTCCTTCCCCCCAATATGAATTGAAATGAGTTTTCTCCTATATGAGCATGTATTAGATTGTCTACTGACTCCATATTAGTATTGAGTACATTAGAGATTTGCTTTTCATTCTTGTGATATTTTACTGAGAAGAATACGTTACACTTCCATCCAGGTTAACACAAAAGAGGTAAAGTCACCATCTTTTTGTGGCTAAATAGTATTCCATGGTATATATACACCAAAGTTTGTTAATCCATTCCTGAGCTGATGGGCATTTAGATTGTTTCCACATCTTGGAAATTGTAAATCAAGCTACAATAAACACTCTAGTGCAAATGTTCTTATAATAAAATGATTTTATTTTTCTTCCGGGCACATGCCTAGTTATCAGATTGCAGCATCAGTTGGGAGGTCTAATTTGAGCTCTTTGAGAATTCTCCATACTTCTTTCCAAAGAGGCTGTATTAGTTTGCAGTCCCACCAGCAATGTAAAAGTGTCCCCCTCTCTCCACACCAGCACCTGCAACTCTAGGACTTTGTAGTGTGGGCTAATCTTACTGGGGTTAGGTGGTATGTCAAGGTGGATTTGATTTGCATTTCTCTGATGACTAGGGATGATGAACATTTTTCATGTGTTTGCTGCCTTTTTGTCTGTCATCCTCAGAGAAGGTTCTGTTCATGTTTCTTGGCCAGTGATAGATGGGATTGTTGGTCCTTTTTTTGTTGATTAGTTTGAGTTCTCTAAAGACTTCTTCTCTATTAAATTTCAGTGTTACCAAATTGAGAATACATACCTGAACTAACAATTACTTGCAATAAAATTAAAAGATGAAATGACTGGTAAGGAATGAATAATTTCAGGAAAATCATCACGAATACACATAAAATGAGAAGAAAGAAAGAAATTAA
The DNA here is from genome assembly GCA_963574575.1 of Galagoides demidoff. Taxonomy (NCBI): domain Eukaryota; kingdom Metazoa; phylum Chordata; class Mammalia; order Primates; family Galagidae; genus Galagoides; species Galagoides demidoff. Next base: position 3,376 of record CAUYQV010010734.1, on the reverse strand, counting down.
GAGCATTTCAATAAGTTTAACCAAATAGTATGCCTTAAATATTTTTCTTCCCATGTCTTTAAGTATTCAGATAAAATATATTTAAATTAAATTTGATTTTTGTGAGGGTGAATGATATATTAAAGTCTGATCATTGATTTCAAAGTTGATCCTGGTTCAAAGTAGAGAATGCTCATGAAATTCACCCCCTCCTAAACATAAAACCAATTTACTCATAATATTCATGTTTTCTTAAATAATCAAAATTTTTCTTAAATGTCTTGTGAATATCTCTCTTTAGGGTATAGTAAATATAACCATGACCAATGCCAGATAGATATTAGAAAATTTGTGATCCTACAAAATAATTCTTCTTTAAAGACAGAAAGAAAACCTCCCATAAGAAAAGTGAAAGGAAAGAAGAAGAAATATGATGAATTAAATCTACGCTAACTAGAAATTTTATTTTTAAATAATTTTGACTTTCTATATCTACAAGATAAAGTATGCAAAAACAAGATGGAGTAAACATCATCCAGACCTAATAATTAATCAATTAGCAAAAATGTAAATGCAATCTAAAGCTCTAGATGTGATATTGTGCTTTGTTAATAGCAATAGTTTTCAATAAACACATTATATATATATTTAAAAGCGTAGTCAGGTATGCAAAATTTGGCAAAATGCAAATAGTAAAAAAAATTCTACTTCAAATAATAGCAAATTCTCATTATTCTTAGATGAAGTTCTAGCCACACAAGTTTCCTTCAGAGTTATATTGAGCTTTCTCATATCCAGTAATACCTATTTTTCATGGATATATTGCATCAGGACAGTCAGCCTTTGGAAGGGTTGCAGGAGTTAAATATGAATGCTCCTGCAGTATTCCTGGTGTAGTAGCTTGTTTAGTTCATGCAACAATTTTCCCATAAATGTATTTATAACCTTGACCTGTCAATGTCAGCACAATCTCAAGAGTATGTCAATTTTTAGAAAAGATACAAATGCGTCTGTAAAATTTTTGCAGGCCCTTACTAGAAAATATATTAAAAACTTTGTAACCAAATCTTCCACTTTTCCTGTACTTCACCTGAAATTTTGCAGTAATCAAGTCACAAAAATAGTCTCCACAATATTTTTAGATATGTGACAGGATTGAATATATATCCAAGATATCTTACTAACTGAATTTTAATGCACCCTTGCATCTGGACATTTTTTTAAATAAGAATGCAGCTAACATAACCTTAGAAGCTGTTGTCTAAAAGTAAACATTACTTTCTAGATGCCTTTTTGGCACTTGAGAAAGAGCAAGTAGTTATTAAAAAAAAAAAAAACACTTACAGAAAAGAAAGCATCTCGATATGAGATACAGGTTGTAGAATGTTTGAACTGTAGTACTGGGTAAGGAAAAGAAAATTGATAAAATATTAGTTAGCTTTTCTGTAAGATAGACATTAAACATGTATTGAGTTTACTTTTATGATTTTTCTTTATAAAAAGCTAATCCATTAATTCATTTAATAGAAAAACTCCCTCCTGAATCAATCTTTATTATTTTATATGCTGGTGGTATAGAGACAAAATGAAAACTCTGACCTTTCAGAGCTTGCCTTCTCATAGTGGAAGGCTGACAAACATTTATAATAAAAAAGTATATTATATTTTATCTTTACCTCCTTTTAGCATTCTATATTCATTTTTCTTCATATCTCTTCACCACTGAGCTAGATCACTGATATCTTTGCATTACTGATACTATTTCAATATTACCATATATCTTTTTTGTTGTTAAATTTGAGTTCTCTGTAGATTCTAGTTATCAAGCTTTTGCTCAATTCATAATATGCAGATATCTTTTCTTGTTCTCATGGCTATTTGTTTTGGTTGTGGTCTCCTTAGCTGTACAGAAGCTTTTCAGCTTAATTAAGTCCCATTTGTTTATTTTTGTTGTTGCAATTGCCATGGAAGTCTTCTTTATAACATCTTTCCTCAGGCCGATATCTTTCAAGTGACTTCTCTACACTTTCTTTTAAAATTTTTATTGATTCTTGCCTTAGATTTAGATCATTTATCCATTGTGAATCAATTTATTGAGTGGAGAAATGTGCGGGTCCAGTTTCAGTCTTCTACACATGGTTATCCAGTATCCAGTTCTCCCAGCTTCGTTTATTGAATAGGGATTCATTCCCCCAGTGAATGTTCTTGTTTGGTTTACCAAAGATCAGGTAGCTGTAAGATTTTAATTTCATCTCATGGTGTTCTATATGATTCCAGACATCTATGTCTCTGTTTTTGTGCCAATACCATGCTATTTTGATCACTATGGCCTTGTAGTACAAGCTAAGTCTTATAGGCTAATGCCCCAGCCTTGCTTTTATTAGAATTGCCTTAACTATATTGGTTTTTTTCTGATTTCATACAAAATAATTATTTTTTCCATATCTTGAAACTTTGATGTTGGTATTTTAATGGGGATTGCATTGAATCTGTAGATTGCTTTGGGAAGTATAGACATTTTAATAATGTTTATTCTTCCCAGCCATGAGCATGGTATGTTCTTCCATTTGATGTATCTTCTGCTACTTCTTTTCTTAGGGTATTGCAGCTTTCTTTATAGAGGTCTTTCACCTCTTTTGTTAGGGCTGTTCCTAGGTATTTCATTTTCTTTGAAGCTACTGTAAAGGGAATTGTGTCTTTGATTAGTTTCTCATCTCGGCTGTTATTGGCAGATACAAACAATCCCCTATATCAATGGGCAAGTGAGATAACTAGAACTTTCTCTAAAGAAGACAAATGAATGGCTAACAAACATATGAAAAAATGCTCGATGTCCCTAATAATCAGAGAAATGAAAATCAGCCTGAGATATCACCTAACCCCAGTGAGAATGACCCACATCACAAAGACTCAAAGGTTCAGATGCTGGCGTAGTTATGGAGAGATGGAAACACTTGTACCCTGCTGGTGAAACTGCAAACTAATACAACCTCTTTGGAAGGGATTATGAAGAACCCTCAGAGAACTCAAATTAGACCTCCCATTTGATCCTGCAATTCCATTACTGTGCATATACCCAGAAGAAAAAAAAGTCCTTTACTATAAGGACATTTGTCCTAGATAGTTTATTGAAGTTCAATTTACAATTACCAAATTGTGGAATGAACCTGAATGCCCACCAATCCAGGAATATATTAATAAACTGTGTTATATGTATATCAGGGAATACTATACATCCAATAAAAATATGGGACTTTACATCTTTGGTATTAATTTGAATGAAGATGAAATATATTCTTCTGAATAAAGCATCACAAGAATGAGAAGCAAGAATCTAATGTACTCAATTCTGATATGAGGACAATTAATGTTAGTACATGGTGGGGGGAGGGGGAAA
>CAUYQV010010733.1:0-22299 GCA_963574575.1 Galagoides demidoff | reverse complement strand
TTCCCTTCAAAGAAGACAAATTGAGTAGTGAACAAAAAAAGAACCTTCCCAAGACCACTAAGAATTTCCTTGAAATGTAAGAATGTCTTATTTGATTTTCCCAAGGCAGTCAGTGTTCAGATATTATAAGAAATCAGGCTTGGAGCCTGTGGCTCAATCGGCTAAGGCGCCAGCCATGTACACCTAAGGTGGCGGGTTCGAATCCCCAGCCCAGGCCCACCAAACAACAATGATGGCTGCAACCAAAAAATGGCCAGGCGTTGTGGTGGGCACCTGTGGTCCCAGCTACTTGGGAGGCAGAGGCAGGAGACTTGCTTGAGCCCAGGAGTTGGAGGTTGCTGTGAGCTGTGATGCCATGGCACTCTACCCAGGGGGATAGCTTGAGGCTCCATCTGAAAAAAATATATATATTAATTTTAAAAAAAAAAGAAATCAGCTCATTTTTACATTTTGTCTCCTTCCCCCAATTCTTTCCATCTATTGCATTTAAAGAGTATGTACTATATCATTATTCCCACATTTCTTTCCTTGAGATATCAAGATTCTATTGGGAAAGAAATACGTCTGTTAACGCACACGGAAAGAGCACAGTTTATTCTTTTTAAATTCCAAATAATTTATTCACACTATATTGATGTCTTATAATTTTATGTTTACTGTGCTATTTTTAAAAGAATTTTATATTTTATTTATAATTTTTATGTTTACTGTGCTACTTTTCAAAAGAATTTTCTATTTTATTTCCCTGATTCATTCTCAGATTTTAATATGATTGTTTAGCATGGAAGATGGTAAAAAGCCCAACATACCAAAGTGTATTTTTAGAATGGAGACATTCTACAAATGACAGACTTTTTTTTTTCCATTTTAGGCCTTATGAAAAATGGATTTGGAACTTATAAAAAATGTATCTGGAACATCTGAGTGCAAGATTTTTGATTGGATTTTAGAATTCAGATCTATGATTTAAAAGCAATTTCTTCCTTTCTGAAAGTGGCCATGCCTAATTGATTTTCTAAGGAGAGCGGAAGGGTGTAATTTGGATTTCAAACCCTTTCTCAGCACTTAGATTGTTTTCTCTTATTTTGACCTTCTCTATTCCTATGACATCTTCATGGAGTGGGAAAGGCACGTGTTTTTATATCTCTTTTACAAACAGAGAGCACAGGCAAACCTTAAATCAGGCATGATCTTCTTTGCTCCATTGTCCTTTCTCGTGACCACATCTCCTGTTACGTAGCCCATGTGACTTTCTAGCGAACACTCTTTTTTTCTAGCTTGACGGAAGGGTTTTAGTATCTGATAACATAACTCAAACAAAAAAAATTTTTTTCCCCCACAAAAAGTAAGGAAAGGAAATAATCAACCCAGATGAATGACTCGTTCATGGAAGGCTATCAAGTAAAAATGTAATAAATATGGGACTCTGTGGCTAAAGGTTAGAGATTTTTCAAGTCGATGAAAATGCATAGTGGAATAAAGGGCCCCACTTTGTAATTCATATGAAAACCAAAGATCTGTGTCTTAAATCACTAACTTGTTTTTAAAATCTCGCCCTCAAACTGAGAGTAGTACTTTCCCAGTCAGACTTTTTACCCTTGGTATTTCCACCAACTTCCAGATTCTTATTTTTAGCTCATTTAACAGAATAAAAGCTAATTACGTTGAAAGATGAGCAGATCGCTTTCTGGTTCTCTGGCTGTGGAAGCAACTGTGCCTCTCCCAATGTTATTTTCCTCCACTAATAGTAGGAACCTCAGCGTATTTTTTAAAACATGGCTCTGCAGTGGATTCGCATGTGGATTCTGCCACCCTGCTGATTGTGTGATCTCGCACGCTATTTCATCGGTCTGCATTTTATTCTCCTCATCTATAAAATGGAGGTCATCGTAGTATCTGCTGTGGAAAGAATTATGTCAAATTACATAAGTGCATTTAATAATTTTCAGCTGTTGTTTGATTCTGAGAGCTATTGTCACATTATCATGGATACTTTAAACAATTGGCATAACCAAAAAAGGTAAACAATAGAATTCTTAAGTATTTGTGTAACGGCAGACAGGTATCAAGTGCTTAGCATATGCCAAACATTAAGTTCTTCCCTTGCGAATCTCTTTGACTCCTCACAATAGCAGCAAACCCCAAATAAGCACACGGTCACACAAGGAAACACGTGCTGGACGTAGCTGCAAACATACGCAGATTTAATCCCTAGAGTTTACTCCTTTCATCACTGGACTATCCTGCCTTCCCCTTTAGTATCTTCTGCCTTCAATATATGTCACTAATACGTGATTATCTGCAGCACTATAGTAGAATCAACTTTTCCATCTTTCTTGAATCACCTTTCTTTATTTATAAATAAATTTATTCATATTAGTTCTTTTCCAAACTTACTCATGAACTTTGGACCGTGGTACATACATACTTTTTGAGCATGCAAACCACGATGTCAAAGACTTTTTGTTTGTTTGTTTCTGTTTTTGTTTTTGCCGTTTTTGGCCGGGACTGGGTTTGAACCCGCCATCTCCAGCATATGGGGCTGGAGCCCTACTCCTGTGAGCCACAGGTGCCACCCCAAACACAGTTTTTTACTCCTCTCTCTTCCTTTCCTATCAAAATCACATATGGAGAATCCAGTTTCTTGGAATGCTCAGAAACTTGTTCAGATTTAGCCTGGAACTTACATAAAATTAGAGTTGAGATGCCTGTAAGAGCACCACAGGAGAAACTAGCAAAACACTCACTCAACCCTCAGATATGCACACACACACACCTTCACTTCAGAGTAAGAACCTGGAGCTTCGGCTCCATCGCTCTCCATAGTTGGTAAAAATTCTGACTATTGAAATGGATCCATTTCAGTCCCCCTGTCATCATCCTAGCGCAGCACTCCACAGTGCTGGGAAGAAGCATCAGAGCTTCATCCTCCAGATTAATGCTTTTCTTTCAGAAAAATGACTTCCAGCTATTTTAGACCATATGCCCTTCATTTGGGAAGCAATTTATATTCATTCACTTACCATCATTATTCACTAATATCATGGATTGATGGACTTAAAAAAAAACTAGCTTTTCATTAGTTCTGTTTGCAAGGCTAATTTTTACACATTTGGTCCTTTTACTTTCAATAGTCCCTTTTTTTTTCAGGACTTTGCATCCTACAGTCATTCTTTTGATAAAGTAATCTATTATACATTTCTAGCTATAAAGATGTGTCTGTGTCCCTATTAGAGACAGCAGGTACCCACAAAAGCCAAAAAGTTCATGATCCTGTACTAGTTATGCTCAGAATTCTACCTTTTACTTACCAAAAAGATACTTAAAATGTCAGTCTTGCAGCAGAGAAGATCGAGGCTTTAGTTGCCTCTCTAACACATTTGTTATTGGCTAGTAATTTATACTAAATATATTTGTATATATATGTAAACTCTTTGCTCTACTTCTCAATAATCCTATTATTTGTTAGCTCTTGAAGCTATTCTCATTGCTAAATTCAAATTAGTCACAGGGTCTCTCAATGCAAATCACTATTCCTTTACCAAAAGCTAATGATGAAAATAGGGTATGTTGTGATGGTAGATAAATATGAATATAGACATATAGGTAGATTGATATTCTTGATGTCTAAGTTCATGCAAATTAAGTTTTTTCTTATTAAATGTAACATATCAAGAAGATGTATAAAACTATTTTGCTATTCAAAGACATAAGAGGTTTTTTTTATGGAATGGTAGATTCTGGTACCTGAGGAGCCTTGGCAATAAAGAAACACCTTGCAATGCTTATTCCTGCCAGAAAAATCATTAAATAGAAATATTTATGTCCGGTATGGCATCCTGTATTTTAGTTGTTATGCAATTAGCATTTTGTCTTTTCAACTATTTCCTGCTACCGACATACATGAGGATCTGTGGGTTTCATCACACTAGGATTAGGTAGAGATACTTGTTGAGATTTTAAGGATTTTACAACACTTTCTAGACTTCAAAAATAAGTGACAAGTGATTTCTTTCTTAGTGTCAATAAACTTGTACTGGACATTGCTGTGTCCCAGGGACTTCACACGCACATAACGTCCCCTTTCATCCCCATGGCAACCCATGAGGAACTTGCTGGTCTAGTGTAGGAGATGAGACCGACACCAGAATGACCACAATTTAAGACACAAAAAATTGTGACCACCATAATCAAGGTACAGTGATAAATAGCAATAGCTGTACAGGGGAAAAATATTGCTTCCACCTAAAGAAAGAAAAAAACAGCTTCTTTAAGAAGTGACATGCGGAGGTACTCTTACCGGCCTTCTGACACTAATGTCAATAGATGGGTGCGGTGGCTCACACTGGTAATCCTGGCACTCTGGGTGGCTGACGTAGGTGGGTTGCCTGTGCTTAGGAGTTTGAAACCAACCTGAGCCAGAATAAGACCCTGTCTCTAAAAATAGCTGGACATTGTGGTGGACACCTGTAGTCCCAGCTACTGGGATGCTGAGGCAAGAGAAACCCTTGAGCCCAAGAGTTTCAGATTGCTGTGAGCTGTGATGCCAAAGCACTCTACCAAGGGTGACAAAGTGGACTCTGTCTCAAAAAAAAAAAAAAAATTGACATTGGGAAAAATTGACCTGAAGGGAAAAAAACAACAGTACTCCTAATGTTATTTCAAACCCTGTAACTTCCCTTTTACCTCGGATGTGTATCACTAGCTTATTCTTGTGCTAAATAACACTGGGGTGACGCCTGGCAACAGCCTGAAAGAAGGCAGGGAAGCCAGCGAGAAGGAAGGAGAGTGAAGGCCAGAGACTCCTGAGTACCCAGCAAAGAACGGGATTGCCGAGGAACGGGAATGTGTTTATTAGTGAAAATGAGACTGTGTTAGATGAAAGGGACCAAGACCTGTTCCTAACGAGTTAGACATGAAAGCGTGGGGAATAGCAAACTCATCCTCTGATGCTTCCCTGACACAGCCATTAAGACGGCCTGGTTTATCTGTTGCCAAGTTGGCCTAAGCAGATGTAGGAGGAGATGGCAAGATGGGTGGAGGGAAAGACAGGGAAGAGCTCAGTTTCTTGTCACACAGACAGGACACTTGGGCCTCAAGATGCTCATTGCTCAGAGATGAAACAAGAAGCGCATTGTCTTCTGAGGACCGAGGGGTTACTAATGTTAATACCTAGAAGGTGAAGAAAAGTGACACAAAGGAGAAAAAGACACCCGTTTTGAAGGGGGTGAAGGTAACATTTGCAGAGTGATCTCGCTTGTAGCTAAAGTATTTTGTGAAATTATTCTGGCTCACTTAGAGGTCAGGCTTATTGACTGTCGCTGTTCATGGAAGTACAGTCTGCCCACAGCTTCAGACCCATATCACAGAAGTTGCTGATGTGAATAGGTTCACTATTGATCACGTATTCAAATTTTAAAATCCACTGACTTCTAATAGAATGAAAATGAGCAATTGTTTTCTTCCCTTTCAGTCAGTTGATACCACTATCTACGCTTCTCACCAGTGGGTTCATTGAAATTGATTTCTTTCAACACTGCAGACCCTCAAACTGGCAAATCATACCTGGATCAGTCAATTCTATTTGGGTGATCCTACAGTCCATTCTACTACACAATGCCATATCAGAGGACCACCCTAGTGACTTCAAAGAATGTCTTAAAAGCCTGAAAGAGTTCCTGTCACTTTCTAACAAACTTTAGGAAAAACACATAGGATAATGAAATAAGTCCAAAAAATAATTTTTATTTTTAATTTCAGATTAATATGAGGGTACAAGCAATTAGGTTACAGTGTTTGCATTTGTTAGGTAAAGTTCCTGTTCTGCTGTGTCCCACACCCTGGAGGTGTGGCATGTCACCTTACATTGTGCTCATTAGGTGGGAGCACACCGATCCTCCCTCCCCCATCCCCCCACCCCATCTTGAGTTGTATTGAGTTATTCTGTTGTGGGGCATGTATTAGATCATCTACTGGCTTCATATTACTCTTGAGTACACTGGATACTTGCTTTTCCATTCTTGTGATACTTTACTAAGAAGAATATACTTCAACACCATGCATGGTCATACAAAAGATGTAAAATCTCCATCTTTTGGGTGGCTGAATAGTATTCCATAGTATACAGTTACAAAAAATAATTTTTAAATATTCTTTCTCTACTGGAGGGTGCTATATCTAATACCTTGTAAAGATACCACTACCTGACTCTGAAGGAGTTTACAGTAAGACTTACTATAGTCCTTGGTTTTTTTACAAATAACAAAAATACATGTAAATAATAAATGCTATACTTAGCAGGAGGATGTAAGAGTGTACTAAGAAAATTAATTTTGACAAGGCTGGCTCAGAGAAGAAACAGTGGATTTAGACCTTGAAGCATCAAAAAGTTTAGGATGGTAAAGAATCAGATGGGCACAGAGTTTAGGTAGAAAGTTTGCTAGGTCTGGGGGATATTGGGTTCCCAAACTCATATTGGGATATGAGTTTCTTTTATAAAAATTCATATGTGTTTTTCCTGAAGTTTGTTGGAAAGTGACAGGAACTCTTTCAGGCTTTTAAGACATTCTTTGAAGTCACTAGGGTGTTCCCCTGATATGGCATTGTGTAGAATGGACTGTAGGATCACCCGAATAGAACTGACCTTGATCCAGGTATGACTTGCCAGTTTGAGGGTCTACAGTTTTAAAAGAAATCACTTAATTTTAATGAACCATTTGTGAGAAGCATAGATAGTAATTACAAGTTACGGGAAAGGAAGAAAATAATTGCTTATTTTCATTCTATTTCATGCCAAGAATTTACTTTCAAATCCAAGCTTATAATTCCTTATTTCCATATTTTCTTTTTTTTTGGCAGTTTCTGGCCGGGGCTGGATTTGAACCCGCCACCTCCAGCTTATGGGGCCAGCGCCCTACTCCTTTGAGCCACAGGGGCCACCCCCTTATTTCCATATTTTCATTTGTTTGCTATTTGTGAGATCTATCAAGACATCATGACCAAAATATATCTTTTGTGAAATACATGAGAAATGAATAAAGCTAACTTTACATAGCTTTTGCATATATTACTTCACCAAATGTCATGATTTTTCTTTTTTAAAAATTCATTAAATTTTGCTATATTTTCCCTACTTGTTAACTATTTTTAAATCCTAGTACATTCTGATAAATAATTGTGATAGTGAGGGATGAAGACCAATAAGTTAACAGGCACAAACACACAGTTAGGCAAAAGGTAAGTTCTGTTGCTTTACAGCAGATTAGAAGAACTGTAGTTAACAACAATGTACTATATATTTCAAAAAATCTGGAAAAGAAGGCTTGAGTTATTCCTAACACACAAAAATGATAAATATTCAAGGTGAGGGACCCTCCAATACCTTGACTTGGTCATTGCACATTCTATACATGTAACAAAATATCATATGCACCCCTAAAAATGTGTAAATTATATGTCAGTAAAAATATAATAATTATTATAAATCATATAAATTTCAGTAGAAAATGTGAAAAAATAGGAATGTAATTTGCTTTAAAATTCATAAACTCATCATGGTAGTCATCTAAGCTTTGTTGAACCCTAAATTTCAAATCTCTGCTAAGTACTGACACTTGTTTACACTTATTCAGAAAGGTGGATTATGCAGAGGGAGCATCTGAAGGAAAAATTATCTGTAGCCTAAATAACTCTAAAAATAAGCCTACTGTAAAATTCAGCAGGCTGGTTTTTCCTCTCTCTCAGTAAATCTAGCACATTGAAAGAGCTCACTGTTGTTACTTTGAGATCTAAATGATATGATGGTCTTGAGTTAAAAGCCATTTTGTATAAAAAAAATAATTGTTGTTGCTGCTGTGTTTTTTTTCCTGGGTAGGTATGGTGGCTGTCATCTATGTTTAATTATGTAACTACTGTAGTTGCTCTCAAAGATAAGCAGCATCAGAATCACCCAGAGGGCTTGTTAAAGTAGATTGCAAAATTGTACTCTCTGTGGATCTGAAATGGGGCTTAAGACTTTGCATTTCTAACAAGTTACCAGTGATGCTGATGCATTGCACACACGTAAATATCTACATTTGAAAATTAATTTTGGATTATAAAGGGCGTGTGTTCTTTTTTAAATGCCCATGTGCCTGTGAATCGTTTAGCCAAACTCATTCTTTAATCTATCTGTCCCTTTTTTAGTTATATAGTGGTGAATATAATCTCTTCCACCCTATGCAGCTGAATCGATGTGCAAAGCTTGCAAAACCAGTTCTCAGCTGCTGGAAATGCCTTAAATGCTGAGGTCAAACTGTCAATAGAATCCTACCCAGGTGGATTTAATGCCAGTGAGCTAGATATGAAATTGGCATTTCAATAAGCTACTTTGCTAAACTTCAATAAGACAAATTCTGTTAACCTTGGAGTCCTGATTAAAACACAAATAAGTGAGGAAATCCCTCTTGTTCACCAAACCCAGTTTGCATATTTATCACTAGCCCTTTTAATTTACAAGGCATGTCAGACTCTATCATGAAATCCGGCCTCCACATGGTTCCATTCTGCCTCTTCCACACTACAGTAGATGGAAACGCCTGATGTGAGTCTAGTCACAGTTTGCCTCTATTTCTAGAACATATAAAAACCTTTGAAAAAGTATTTTCTGTCATTCTATCATTCCTGTATCGACTCTCCAATTTTTTCTCATACTTGTCTATAATCTGTTTTTGAGAGTCCGAAATGTTTGACTTATTTTTTCACTCCACAAAATAAAAAGTATAGCTCTATTTATTTAACTATTTATTTAAAAAAAAAGAAATGCTGTGTATTGTTGGGTTAAGTAATACAAAGAGTCTGCCAACTGTCCTGAGTAACTCAGAATTAGCTCTTGCACAGTCGTATGCCTGAAAAAAGAGAAGCAAAAAAGAAAATCACAGCACAGATAAGCTGGGTTTGAAACTGAGGGAATACAGGAGCGTAGAGACATGGGTCCATTTGGCACCCAAGAAGATAACCCCACAGTCATCAGCAGGCTTTGAGACTGTGTCTGAGGAGGGAAGATTATGCCCAATGTAGGCTAAGGAGACACTTAAAGTAATGGTTTAGATTTCACAGATTCAAAAGCACCCAATTCGCTGTTTTGTCACATGATCTACCTTCTTTTTTCTGTCTAACTTGGGGGAAATGAAGGATAAAAGAGAAAAATCATATTATCTACTTTTGATGAAATGATGAAAGACAAAGTTGAAACATGTCTCACCTTCACTACTAGATGTATGGATCTCCTTATAGAAATTCTCCAATGGCATGCATAATTTAAATTGCTGGCATTGCTCATATTTGAAGACTATAAATTTTATTCATTCATTCAAGAGATATTTGTTATATAACTTCTGTATACAAGAGTTAGGTGAGGGAAATCCGTTAACACACACCCATAGCTCAGCCTGGTGGCAAAAGTACACTAAGACACAACTATATTAATAAAGATGCCTGGAGCTATGACAGAGAGTAACCTGGGTCTCTAATCCCACAATATCTGGGCACTCCTCTCACACTTAAAGAACTCAGATTTAGAATTTAGTTTTAATTATATGTGCAGGAAAAAGTCCACTCTAACCTATACACTTTTTCCTTAGTGACAGCTGTAGAGGAGAAATGTATCTCTTTAACCTTTGAAGAAGCTATTTTCCCTTTCAGCCAAGGGGGTGAAAGCTTCAGATCACAACTAATTGTTCTGGGGGTTGATTGATAGTCTCCCTCCCGCTGCTAAGTACAGCTGGATGACATGCATTGTACACACCACAGGAGGTAAGAGAATCAATCAATTAGAGAACAATTAGTTCCAGCTTCTACAGTGTATTTGCTAGTGTAGATGAAATTGCCGGAAAATATTAAGAACCTTAAAGATCAGCAGTGAAACCTAAAGAAACAAATTTATATTCAAATTTTAGAGGCAGATGCTTAGTTGATACTGCTCTTCCACAGATAGGTGACATTAATGCAATAACAATTACAGCTTGGCAGCAATTAATAAACGGTCTGTCAAAACCAGTCAAGTTGCGTTCATTGCCTTGGAAGACTGCTGATTTTCGCTTTGACAACATATGGCTGAAGTACACCTGAGAAACTCACTGTGGTTAATTACGTAGTCTAGAATATACAATTCTGTGACTCCCCTTCTATGGGTATTACATTGGAAATTGGTGAGGGCAAAACATTCAGTCCAACCCGATGCCTCCTTTGTATTCATATTTAAGTAGTACTTGCATTTTATCTGGTAAATGCAGTGTGTAGGAACAGTTTAAGATTTATTAGACTGATGAACGTGCAATCAAGAAAGTGTGAGTCAACTTCGAGTAATATAATTTGATGGGCTCCTCAAGCCACACAGAATTCTAGATTTAGAGTTTGTTGCAGATCAGGGTATAAAATTCAGAGTGAGCAGTAAATCACTCTGGACCAAGCTCTAAGTAATCTCAAAGTTAATTCTCATGCAGAATAGCGTGAGGGTCTGAGCCTGGCAAAAAACTGAGGTCCCACTGGTCTAGGGAGAAGAGAAACAAAAGATCAGAATAAAAATGGTCAAGAACATTTCACTTAAAACAGTCAAAAAAGGAAAATGTTCAAGAATTTTAAAACCAATTTTACTTTTTTTAAATTAAATCATAGCTGTGTACATTAATGCAATCATGGGGTACAATGTGCTAGTTTTATACACAATCTGAAATGCTTTCATCAAACTGTTCAACATAGCCTTCATGGCATTTTCTTAGTCATTGTGTTAAGACATTTCTATTCTACACCTAGTAAATTTCACACGTACCCTTGTAAGATGCACCATAGGTGTGGTCCCACCAGTTACTCTCCCTCCACCCATCCTCCTCCCTCCACTCCCCTCCCTCTCCCATTTCCCCAAGCAAAATACATGAAGGAGTTTAAAATCATCATTCCATCCAGTTTTGAGTGTAGAGATTAGCTGATCCTTAATATGATCCAAGCTGCCTAAGCCTGGGGAGTAAATCCCTGATCAGTTTCACATTATCTGCTAGTTGGTTCAGACGTGAGTACAGGAATCCATAGAATACTGACGCTAGCATGTGTATGTGTAAAGTATTTAAAACCCACACGTTCTGAAAGAAATGTTCTAGAATGACTCAAACAATCCCTCAGAGAAATTCTTGTATTTCTTAAAATGTTTGTTAACATTGTTACTTTGATGAATAATTTCTAGCTAAAAAACTTTCTGGATACAAATAAAACAGCTAAGGCATAAGGAAGGCAAATTAAACATCTCTATCACCCAGAAAAACAACGTAATGCTAACAGAGGAAATTAATTCTAAATATTAAATCCACTTCTAGACCAAAACAAGAAAGAACTCATCTGATCTCATACAAGTTTTCCTGAACTTTCCATAAAAATCTGGTAGAAATTTGTTACAAAATTCTACTTTCTAATTTAATTCTAGGAATTAACTAAGAGGGAAAGCAAATTGATGTTCTCAGCTCCTTATCTTTGGCGTTTGAGTACTTATGTCAACTTTTGTGTTCTAATTAATTTTACTAATCCCTTTAGTTAATGAATAAGTAAATCAGGACCAGGGGGGGAAAAATCCATCAACTGCTAGAATAGTGTAGAAAATTGTTAATTCAGAAATGACCCACAGCTACCGAAGTGAACTTGTCAGTACCGCTTTGGTCCCTTGCTAATATTCTAATTTGTTTTATCACTTTTCATAGAGGAAAATGTTTCACAGTCAATCTCCACAGTCCTTTTGTTTCTAAACTCTCCAAAAGGCATTGATTTGGCAGTAGCCAAATATTTTAATATAAATTGATTTTATGCAATACGTGGGAAACAAGTATTTTATTGATATAAACAGTTTCTTTATTTGTAGAATGACACTAAAAAATATTTTGAAGCAGCATGAGCCCTCCCTGGATGGTATTAGAATTTCATGCTTAAATCAAGTTGAACATTCATTTTATATGAGCTTTTGTGTCTTATGCACTAGCGTACATGTCCGTGGCCGGCAGTGTCAGGGGAATAGGGATAGAGATTAAAGCTTTGGGAAACAAGATGTAAATGTGAACGATGACAGAATGATCATGTGGGGGGAAAAAAATATTGCTACCGCTTTTCTCGCCTTCATTCCTATTCATAAAGAAAATACTTAAATTGAAGGCCTTGAGTCATCTTCTTTCAACCTGGTTGATAATAGCAGCAGACTCAGGCCTAAATTATATACATAATACAGAAAACACACCGACATCCTGGAGCCAGGTCCGGAGAAGGGGAGCCTGCATGAATTTGGAGAACTACAAACTGTAGGTTGACATTCTAACATCAGGTGACATTTGATATCGAATGTGGTTAATTAGTGTAGAAGACACAATCCTGGGACCCCCTTACTCTGTCACCAGCAAGGCCAAGAAAGGTCCCCAGGGCAGCAGAGACTCCTGGTGCGGCCTGAGATCTTTGGATTCCCTTTGAGGCCACACCGTTCCTTTACCTCTTCTCTCCTCCCCAGAAGCTGTTTCTCATTCATAGCCAATGCAGTTCAATTCAGTCTCTGATGATGAACTTGTACAAAGTGCCACCGTAATCAGCAGATTTCCACAGACACTTCTCTCTCACGCCCGCTGCAGAGTGCTGGCTGGATTCCTTACTCGCTACCATGAATAACAGCGTGATTTGCAGCAACATGTTCCCCTCTCTCAATACTGAGTGCTTCATACCCGCGCTCTCTCTGCCAGCTGCCTTCCCTCTCTCCAGCGTCAGCATTTTGTGCTGCAAAAGATTCAGTAACAATGAGTGTGCCCGGTATCTGCAGGCTCTGGGTTCCACTCAGGCTCGAGAATGGAGGCAGACTTCCATTCTCACCTTTGGGATGCCCTATCACCTCTCCAAAGACCAATTCTCTCCAAAATTAAACTTAGTCTGATCTAACATTCAAAACCCAGAAATGCACCCACAACCTACTCAAATAAAACAGCTAAGTCATAAGGGTAAAGTGAAGAATCATGGGTGAATTCACCTAAGCTTACCTACAGTTATGTTTTACTCCCTCAGAGAGTAATAATGCAATATTAGTTCGTATCATTATAAATATATATCAAAAGCACTATCAAATTCCATAGGTGATAGGGATTGAGACATTGTGCTGAGTACTGCAAATCCAAATATGAATAAAACCTTGTCCCAAAACTCAAGGAGCTAAGGAGACTGATGAATGAAATAGATATATAAGAAGATAATCATGATATAATTTTAGAAATGCAATAATCATAAAAGCCCTGATCTATTCCCTTTCCCAATATAAAAGGGTGAGAGCTTTTTCCCTGTTTAAGGAGCATGCAATGTTTTTATTAGAATTATAAATAGGACGTCTGTTCCACGCAGCATATGAACCACAAGACATTATTTATGCTTCCTTCTAAAAGTTATTGAAATGGTAGAAAAGAGAACAACACAAAAGTATCTTAATAAATCTGAAATTCTGGGATGTTCCCAAAACATTGAAAATATCATATAGAATTTGATAAAGACACCAGATCTGGAAAAAACTGCAACCTAGAAAGCCTTGGAGGAATGTCGTCCAGACAGGGGAGCATATTCCCCAGCTGACCCTTGATTTTCTATCCAATTGCCCAAGGATTTCTGCCTGGAGAGTAATTGCAATGGAGTAATTTACTAATAGAGAATTGCCTACTCACAGCTGGACAACTGGCTCCAGTTTGCATGGAAGTGCTGAGAGCCACTAGGAGAGGCCTCTGAGTAATGTGGGGAAGGCTTAGTAGGGAAGGAGAAGAGGAGAAAGGTCCTCTGAATCCCAAAAGGGTATAAAGAGGAAGAGTAGGTTAGCCCCCCTGCCAGAAAGGAAATGCAGTTCACCTCCAGAGAAATCCCTTCCTTGCCTTGAAAACTGAGGGAATTCCTCACCAACCTACGGCTGCCTACCCAAGCATCCCACAGGCTGTGACCCTACATACCAGCTCCCAGTCACCCCTTCCAGTAGAGTAGGGGCTAACCGGGGAACGAGACATGCCCAACTTGGAAGAAATACACACCCGTCACTAAGATTAACCAACGTGAGATTCAAATACAGACTTTCTAGCTTTGGTGTCCAGGCTCTTAGCCAGTTCATACCTGGACCAGTCTACATAATTCAGTAACACAACCTCCCTGCTCTCCATATTACATTTGCCTTTAGTAAATAAAGGGGATATTTTGTAAGAAAAATAAATATCCAACTGGTGACCCATCAACCTCTACAAATAGTAAAAAAGAAAAAAAATCAAGGAACTGTACTTTGGAATCAGAGTGCTATACCTGGGGCAGCCAGTTGTCATCCTTAGATCTCCTTCCTGGCTCTTTCTAACTTTCTGATTCTCGTAACTTTTCACTTCTTTCCTTTATGATGCCACAGAACCTCTAAAAGTGTCATTTTGGGGAGGCTAATGTTCCAGCAGCTGCAGTGGAACTACTTAAGTGAGATAAGGGTGATTTCTGTGTATATTTCCTCAAGGTGTGGGCTTGTAAATAGTTGATAACCTCTGAGTGTCCTGTCAAGCCTTGCCAGGGCCAACAAGCTTTAGAAATTCTAGCCAGCTTCATAAAGAATCCTGAAAAATTCTTTTGGCAGCAGCTACCATTTTATTTAAAATTTGATAGATCTGAAAATATATCTAGATCCCAATTCACTGAGAAAGATGAATGGCATCTGTTAAGAAACAGACAAAAAATATTTTCATTTATTTAGGAGTCTAATTGATGTCGTTATAAGACAAAAGGCTAGTGATGTAAAGAGCCAGACCAAAAAAAGTGGGTCATATTCCAGGATTTGACCTTCAAAGTGATTGGCTCAAGAAATTGTTTTGAAAGTTATTTTTTAGTATGACTCACACTAACCAATTCACAAAGGACTAATGTATAAATCAGAATGCCAAGGATAGTTTAAGGACTGGACATGACATCTTTACATCAGCACATATTGTTGTGATAATCTACATGGTGAGGAGGAGATCCTTACATCTGGCTCTGTAAAGGTGATATATTTGCGGCAAGATGACAAAATTATAATTAACCTTGCATTAGCACACTACGGTGTGCCTGGTGTGTTCTTGCTCACATTATCTTACCTAATTCCATAATAAATGTGTGAACTGTATGCTTTTTAACAAATGAGGAAGTGCTGGCTCAGGATACAAGTGGCACACTCTTCTCTTGAGAGCCCTCTCGAGTCAGCCATGCTAGACTTCACGTATGCTCAGCAAAGGGCGTCTGTAACTGTCCCACAAACCTCATGAAAGGACACCTGTCCCTTTCATGAGTTTTACACTATGTTCATATTCTAATTTCTATATTTCACTATGAATTCTTCTTCCTTTTGATATATTATTATTTTTAACTTTGCAGCTTTAATTTTTCTACTAGAGGTATTCTTTGAATATTCTTTCAACTTCTTACATAGAAAATGCTCTGACTTTAAGTTGCCCCTTTAAAAGTCTTTCTCACTAGGTAGCACCTGTGGCTCAAAAGAGTAGGGCACTGGCCCCATCTGCCAGACGTAAAGGGATCAAACTCAGCCCCGGCCAAAAAAAAAGTCTTTCTCACATATTTCAGTTTGATGTTGTAATTTTACTCTAGTTGTTTTAGTAGTTCTTTGCTAGCATTCCTGTTTTATTTTTTCTTTTCTAAAGCACAAAATGATGGCACAATCTTGGGGGGAGGGTTTCCTCTCCCCACTGATTTTTTCTTTGGTTGCAAAAGTCCCTAAGTGATTTCTATGAACAAAATCTCTGGTAAACAAGTGGAATTTTATTAACTCACCTCTCCTATTTTGTTCTATATTTTGCCTTCTACAATGCAGGGTGACTTATAGTTGATTAAAATCAATGCTCATATTTTATTCATGCTATCAGTATACTTATTATCTTAGTAAGATGCTGGTTTTCCTGGAATATTCAGTTATGAATTTATAATAATGTGCCCTCACTCAGAAATGTTTCCTTAGCCAGTTAGATGTTAATTGAAATTCAAATACATATATTACCTGTTTTGAGGAAAAGTAGTTTCATGTCAATGGCATGAAAGAAAAAAATCTGACAAAAGGTAAACACATTTTCTCCCAACAAATGGATCACAGTTTATAACTAGACTGATGGAAAATATCTTAAGAGTTGTGGTCACCAGAAATCTTGAGCTATGTAACAACAGCAAAAGGTAAACATCTTCCCTCTATCTGCTGCTTTACAGTAAGGTAGAAGAGATTTTTATTTAAGACTATTTAAAAAGTATAATAATGTGGCGTTTTGAGAATAAAATACATTTAACAACTTTCAAAGAGGAAGTTTGGCACAATCAATACAAGTGTTTTAGAGAACTTTTTAGTTTTCTTTTGATATGTCATAATATCAAATTATTCCTCAGTAAGTATGAGGAAAACTCTAAAGAGATGGGCCGACTGCTTGTGGAGGGGTTTCCCATTGATGAAACAGTAGTGTCTGTAATTACTGGAAACAAAATGAAAAGTCACTAAATGAATATGGCTATCAAATGAACAACTCCACACGTTGCTATAGTTAGTCAGCTGGCATGCCTGATTATAAGGCAGATAAGAGGGGGTTTACAGATTGTACTTCAAACCAGACGCTATATTCTTTATTTGAAGATCTAAGATGCCAACTGTGGTATGTTCATTGGTCTTACTGTTGAGTCACTCAGACAGAAATAGCATTAAGTTCAGCCATTGGCCAAAATGGAAGTAAAAGTTTAAAGGCCACAGATGGTGATCTTTTACCCAAGTTACTTTTGCCACAGGGTTCGGCGTGATGCTTCCGTGTGGGATGGTGATTCAATGGCATCTCATAGGAAATCTGTTCTTAAACCCACTTTGCTAAAGTGCTGTGATCTGAGCAGAGCAATCATAAGAAGAAAATGCAAAAATTCTTCAGGAATATATTCCTACCTTTATGAAAGCTTGATTTGTTGATGAAATAGAAAACCAACTGTTTCTTATTAAGAAACAAAAACAAATAAAAAAGAGAAGGAGAAAGGGGGAGAGGGGATCGAGAGAAAAGGAGCCCACTAAAAAAAATAAATAAATAAAAAAGCTGACTATGTCCACAGAGTAGTCCCCATGGGGACCTGGCTCTCAGATATTTGTTCCAATCCTTGAATCCTCCCTGATTTACTTCTAAAGTACTCCTAGTAGATCAAGGTATGGTTGTACATTATCCCTTCACTCACCTTAAAAGGTAGAGCATTCAGTTTGAATGTGATGTATAACACTGGAAACTTAAGTAAGCCTTTCAAATCTTTTAAATTAAGCTAATTATAAAAGTGATTTTCGGCTCGGCGCCTGTGGCTCAATCAGCTAAGGCACCAGCCACATACACCTAAGGTGGCGGGTTCGAATCCCCAGCCCAGGCCCGCCAAACAACAATGATGGCTGCAACCAAAAAATGGCCGGGCGTTGTGGCGGGCACCTTTGGTCCCAGCTACTTGGGAGGCGGAGGCAGGAGACTCGCTTGAGCCCAGGAGTTGGAGGTTGCTATGAGCTGTGATGCCATGGCACTCTACCCAGGGGGATAGCTTGAGGCTCCGTCTCAAAAAAAAAAAAAGTGATTTTCTTATATTTCAGATAACTCAATTAATATTTATCCAGCTCCATAGTATAAAATGCACTGAACCACACTATCATTTACAGAGTGCAGGGAAGATACAGCCCCATTTTGAATAGAAGAAAATATAATAAATATCTCTTAACCTATTGAGAATCAAAAGCTAGGAGAAAGAGATACACATGGGCAATGATTATTAGCGAGAAGGCAAGATAGCATAGTAGACAATAAGCTTATAGGAAAAGTAAATTTTATTTTTGTTATTGTAGATATAAGATATTGACGTATTTGTGTATGTTAGCACTTTGGCTGCAGGCAACAGCAGTTACAACACCAAATGATTTAAATCATACATAAAAGGTACTAGTTTCCGTTCCAAGAAGTCCCAAAGTGTGGTGGTACTCACAGGGTTAGTTTACATAGAAGCTCGACACATCATAAAGGTCATGGTCACCTTCAATTTTCAGCTCTGCCACCCATAAACGTCTGCCTTCCCTTTCTCTAGAGTATCTCATTGTCACGGTGTGGTTGCAAACGGTTCCAGGGACACACGCAAGCACAGCACCACCCAGCGGAGGAGACACTTTTTCCTCCATGTATCTTTATCCTCCCTTAGGGCCTCCAGCTTTGTATAGAGTCTGTACATCTTTTTAGAAGTTATTAAAGCTTTCCCAGAAAATCATCCAACAGACTTCCGCCTGTATTCCAACAGGCCCAAACTGAATCATATGCTCTTGCCTCAACCAACCATTGGCAAAAAGAATAGGATTTCCATGACTGATATATAGACTAAGATTTGCCCTTGAGATGAGTATAAAGTATTCCCCCTAGAGTAGGAGCTCTCTGGGGAAAAAAAAAAAATAGGTTTATCTTAAATTGGAAGGAAGGAGTAGCTATTAGGTAAACAATCAAGATATCATCTTGTTTGCTATTATGATATACATTATGGTTATTGTTCATTCATGTCTCATTAATTATGTCCCATGAGGACATAATTGTCTATGCCCCAAATTAATTCATTGGCATACAGTATAAGGTAGAATTTGAGGAGAAGTAAGACTAATCACCATTTTATATACTTTATATGGAATATATTTAACATACAAACCCAGTCTTCAGGCCCTGCTATACTCCGATATTTCATTCTCAGTGGTACATTCTCTCAGTACAGTCTCCCATAATCATTTCTACTAGAACATATATCACATGGGATTTAAACCATCTGTGTCCATGGCTGCATCCCCAGGCACACAGATGATGAATAAACTACTTGAGAATTATTCAAAGTACCTTGTATAATTTTGGACACATTATAGGCACACAGTTTATTCATTCAATCAACATTTATCTACTCATTCATTAGTGAGGCAGGATTTTATAGACTCTGGATCTTGCCTGTTTCTATTTAAAACCTGACTCCAGCACTTACTAGCTCTCCAACCCTTGTAAAAAATTTTTTTAATCTATAATAGAGAGATATTATAATAATATTGCCTGGCTCAAGGGATTATTTCATGAGCATTAAATGAGCTTACTTGTTTAACTTGCTTATAATAACGTGTGGCTGATAGTATGAGCTTCGTACCTATTAACCTTTTATTTATTAATAGACTGTTTCTAACTGGTAGACTGCAGCATTTTCCACCATCATATTTGCCACAATCTGAACTGTGTATAGATCAATTTAAAGCCTTGCTTCGCTGTGTGACAAAACAGTGACAGTTTGAACACAGTTTGATGAAAGAGGGCTTTGAGTTGCAAGCTTAGATTTTCTGTCAGGTGCCTGCAGCTCAGAATCAGCAAGAGTTCAGAGCTGAGTTTCAGCAAAACCGTGGAGAATAGAAATTCCAAATTATTTATCTGTAGGTTCTATAGAAAACATTTGGGAGCCAATTGGCTAGATCCAGCTAAGCTGCATCTCTTCAATAACTGCCAAGAGCGTCTAGTATCATCTTACCACACAAAAGTTAAAGAGACTCAATTAATATTGCACACAATGGGCATAGTGGGTGAAAATTATGTCCATGAAGATTTAAATTCCATCTCTAGGTTTTTACATCTATCTTTCTAAAAATAAGAATAAGAAAGAGAGACTTTGACTCTTATTCTACCATTTTAAAAACACTGCAAAATACACCTGAGGTCTTCATAGGGCAGGCAATGGCTATTTTAATATCTTTTCTCTATTGTGAACCTGCCTTTTTTTACTAAAATTGTGGGAGGCCCTTCAAAGCCATGAAAGTTCCACATTCTGGAGTGGCACTTTTCAAATAATTGCCAGTTTTGAAATTGCAATGGTAAAATATTTCCATTATCCATATTAATATCTCCAATTAATAGAGACATGGATACATAATAAGTGGGTTATTAACAAAACAATATTAAATTTGTGAATTCATTATTAACTGTTTTTAGAAACAACTGCAATATTCAATATATTTAAGATTTATATCCCTATTGTAGGTGGGGAATTTTCAAGTCGGTTTAAGAGCTCTTGATTTTCTGTATGGTTATTATAGTATTCAGTACTTGGGTTTTGACTTACATAAGAAATTATTTTTGGTTCTATTCTTTTATTTACATAATATAGGTCTGAAGAAGAAAATAATGTAGCAATGAATATAGTTTTCACTTGGCTCATGGATTCATTTATATTAGAGCCAGTTCTTCTGACACGTTGACTATAATCAATAAATATAATTGTGGTCAATCCTCTGAGAATAAGAAACACGAATTGTTTAAATCTTTGTAAATTACTTTATGTTATTTATAAACAATGCTCATATTTTCATTCTTTAGGAAATACATATTTCTTGTACTCTAAGAAATTATTAATTACAAGATGCCATTAATGGTATAAACCATTATCTTTATACCACTAAGAAAAAATGTTACAAATTAAACTACGGTAAAAATGGTTTCCTATCATTTGCATTTTTATTTTGTACTTATTAAAAGATCATTCAAACTTATTTAGACAGATTTCTGTTATGTCACTCTTATGCATACAGAAAAGGAAAATAAAGGCAAAATAGATAATAAATTCCCACAATTTTTAAATCTCTTCTCAATTCAGAGTTGATAATTTCTATTTTTCTTCACACATCATCATCCTCTGTGTCATCAAAAGTGTTGAGATAAAGCATTGCTTATAATTATTACTCTACTGTTGCCTCCAAAATCTTCCAAATTGCTTGACTCTCATTCTGCTAGTTTTAGTGGTACAAGCTAACACTGGTAGGCCTCAGTAGGTTCTGTCTCTTATTGTACTTTCTTTTTTTGGGGGGGAGGAGGGGTTATAGAGTCTTACTCTGTTACCCCAGGGTAGAGTGCTGTGGTGCCATAGCTTAAACCAACTTCAAACTCTTGGGCTCAAACAATCCTCTTGCCTCACCCTCCAGACTCAGCCACAATGTCCAGCAAATTTTTCTATTTTTAGTAGAGACTTGTCTTTCTCTGCACATGCTGGTCTCAAATTTCTGAGCTCAAGCAGTCCACCCACCTCAGCCTCCCAGAGTGCTGGGAATACAGGTATGAGCCACCACACCCAGCTTGTGCTTTCTTGATTACAGGTACAGATACTCATGGAACATCCTCCAAAACTAATCACATCTTAGGTCACAAGTCTAACCTCAGGAAATTTAAAAGAATAGAAATTATTCCTTACATCTTCTTGGACCACCATGGAATAAAAGTTGAACTCAGTAAAAACAGGAATCTGCATACTCATACAAAAACATGAAAACTAAATAACTTTATGCTGAATGATAGCTGGGACATAGATGAGATTAAGAAGGAAATTACCAAATTTTTGGAACAAAACAATAATGAAGACATGAATTGCCAGAACCTCTGGGATACCACAAATGCAGTCCTAAGAGGGAAATTCATAGCATTGCAAGCCTTCCTCAAGAGAACAGAAAGAGAGGAAGTTAACAGCTTCATGGAACATCTCAAGCAACTGGAAAAGGAAGAAAATTCCAATCCCAAACCCAGTAGAATAAAAGAAATAACCAAACTTAGGGCAGAATTAAATGAAATTGAAAACAAAAGGATTATTCAACAGATCCAGAAATCAAAAGGTTGGTTTTTTGAAAAGATCAATAAAATAGATAAACCTTTGGCTAACCTAACCAGGAATAAAAGAGTAAAATCTCTAATTTCATCAATCAGAAATGACAAAGATGAAATAACAACAGACTCCTCAGAAATTAAAAAAATTGGCTCAGCGCCTGTGGCTCAAGTGGCTAAGGCGCCAGCCACATACACCTAAGGTGGCGGGTTCGAATCCCCAGCCCGGGCCCACCAAACAACAATGATGGCTGCAACCAAAAAATGGCCGGGCATTGTGGCGGGCACCTGTAGTCCCAGCTACTTGGGAGGCTGAGACAGGAGACTGGCTTGAGCCCAGGAGTTGGAGGTTGCTATGAGCTGTGATGCCATGGTACTCTACCCAGGGGGATAGCTTGAGGCTCAGTCTCAAAAAAAAAAAAAAAGAAAGAAAGAAATTTTAAAAATCCTAATGAATATTACAAGAAACTTTATTCTCAGAAATATGAAAAGCTGAAGGAAATTGACCAATACTTGGAAGCATTCCACCTTCCAAGACTTATCCAGAAGGAAGTGGAAATGTTGAACAGGTCTATATCAAGTTCTGAAATAGCATCAGCTATACAAAATCCCCCCAAAA